>VWYK01032019.1:0-13099 GCA_013399775.1 Semnornis frantzii | reverse complement strand
ATGAGTACTTTGCGGATATGCCACCTCTGGCACTTCATACATATGTTAGAGCATGATCTTCATGATATAAATATAATACATAAATTAATATATATTTCCTGAATTATTTTTAATATAGCTTTAGAAAGGAGTGACCTATAAAGGAGTCTGTCTAAAGTAGCTGGTGTATAGGAAAGACTGAGCTATGTGGAAGGCTTAGGGCTGGTATCTGCAGCAAATAAGTCTGCAGCACTAAGCTGTAGTGAAGGCAAAATTTAATCTGTAAGAAGCAAATAAGACTTGTTCTCATTTGAAGATTAAGTCCACTTTTTATTTTGGGGTAGAAGCAAGTTTTATCTCATGGTATGTTCCTTGGAAACTGTTAAATCTTTATATACCATTACACCATTTGATTGCCTTCTGAGTAGGACACAAGAAGTTTAGACTGAGGTAAGTAGGTCATTAGCTAAATCATCTACTTTACCTTATATTCTTAAGACACTTAGTCTGAGCTGGTAGTTTGAAAGGGAAAACAGCTTTGTGGGGTTTATTAACAGCAATAAGCTGAACATGATGCCAGGACTGGGATAGAGTGGCCAGGAACTACATTTAATTATCAAATCAATGCCAAATAAAATTGAACCAAATGATTAAAAAATAATTATACAGGTCATAGAATGAGTGCAGCCAACAAGCAAATTATCATGTCAATGTAGCAAGATAAATCAATTCTTTAAACAAGAATAAGAAATAATAACTGACTTTTAAGACCCAATTATGGGTATTTTCCAAAGTAGAGAAATAAGACAATTGACTGAATCAATTAGTATTCAAAACAAGTTACTTTACTTCAGAGTAACTTGCAACCCTCTTCTAACTCTCCCCTTTCCCCATGGCCTGAATCAGACAGCTGGTTTTACCAACTTCCATTTCTCTCTGTGGCTGGCAGAGTCAAACTAGCAAGCAGCTGAGTCTCAAATGCACCTGCTGCAACTACCAAGGGACAAATTAGTTCTAGGCTGTTTCCAAGTGACAAAGTTGCTGTGACACTGCAGATACAGTGCTCACTGTTGCATCTATGACTTGGGCTCCAAAGAGAGCAAGCTATAAATGCTCCTTCCATGCTGTGTCTTGCCATGAGTCGCAAGATTGGCAATGCACAGACAGATCTGGGCACAGACAAAGAAGCAAGGCAGTTTTTAAAGTTTTTTCGGTTGTTGTTTCTCAAAAGGGAACTGCATAGAAGCAGCTGTGCTACTCTGAGCTAATACTTTTACCTTGCCAGTGCTTGAAATCACACTCCCAAATGTTCAAGAAACACATAAAGACGGCATGGTAAGCAGAAGACACAATTCCTGTTGTCTTCTGCTTGATTATCACTCTGCTAGAAAACTGATCATTTTGAAGGCAAGCAGAAACAGCTGAAAGAAGACTGAGTGGTCATAGGAGTGTNCATGCACACACACACACACACTACTGCAAATGCATTAACAACTATGTATTCAGTGATACACTGGTAACTGCTAGTCAACAGTGAAGAGTTGAGACATAGGTCTCACTGGGAACCAGTGTCAAAACTCAGTAGTCAGAAACCCAAGGACACCTCATCCTTGTGCTCCCTTTCTTCTACCTGTGAAACAGAAATGGTAGGAGTGATAGTTACCTTGTTGGGAAAGTACATTGGAAATCTGTGGCTGTCATTAGTTTGAATCTGTCATAGCCTATAAAGTTTCTTCTTTCTTCAGGCTTCAGAGGGATGACTACAATTGCAGCCATGCACAGATTTATTAATAAGCAGTCTCCAGCTGTGGAACCAATTCCTGCCAGATTATTGTGCTCAGCCCAAGTATTTTAACCTTTCAAGTGTGTTGTTACTGACATGTATAATAATTAATCCAGTATTAAAAGAGCCAATTTTCCAAACTAAGCACAGTTAATAAGCTTTGTTGTCAGTAATTGGGCCTGAAAGTGTCTGATGAAGTTGAAGAATGTGTTGCATAGGCAACTGTACGTTTGGATTATACAGTCACTAGTTCAGGCCAATAGGATTCTTGATAGCACTGTATGATTCTTGCTAAACTGTATTGGGGCTTACTGTGTTAAATAGGCAGCAAAATCAGTGTTTGAGTGTGGGTTAGTTTTAATAATGGAAAAATTTTACACTGCCAAAGCAATATAAAGGACAATTTTACTCTCCTCTCTTTGGGACTCTCTAGAGTGACTGCAGCTTCCTCAGAGATATGCTGCCGAAACCCATGGAAATGATACAGCCATTTTTCTCTATGGACATGGGCCTAAATTGGAAAATGACATCTTTATAATTTTTATGCCATTACAAAAGGGTTTTTTTAATGTCCTAATAACACATATATCTTTATTCCAGAATTGATATTTCTTCCCAAAGAGTCTTAATTGAAAAAGATCTACATGCACAGCTTGATCAGTCCGGAAGACCAGGTGTGGCACTGGACACCCAAGCTGCAAGAGCACACTCAGGCACTTCAAGAAACTAGTATCTGTCAGTGGCAGGCTGTCTTGACTGCCCTCAGTATGAGTTAATTCTAAATAGAGTTTAAGCGTATTGAAATGTTTAAACGAGTCCCTGTCTTGGACAAGATAAGTAATCATCCATACCACAGTTTACAATTGAACACATCCAGCCTAATCACACTGAAAATCACACTGAAAATACCCTCCTTTTCCTTGACCTTCCAATCTCATTTTATTCAGCAGAAGCATAGGCTTACCCGTATTGTTGAATTTATGTTTATTTTTGGCTCTTTGCAGTTATTTCAGGTTTTAATCCAATGCCAATTACTAGGATTAATCTTGGTAGCCCTTTTAGTCATGCTTTGCCTCCATAAGAGTTGACCTTAAGACAAGTCACCTGTTCAGCATCAAGTACTCAGGAAGAATGAATCTTATTTACATTGGCAGGAACACATGCTTTTCCTAGTGCAGTGCCATTGTCAGTGAAATCACTGATCTGCTTCATGACTGCATTTCTGAGGCATAACTGATCCCCACAGGAGATCTTTTCTGTATGAGTACTTTGCGGATATGCCACCTCTGGCACTTCATACATATGTTAGAGCATGATCTTCATGATATAAATATAATACATAAATTAATATATATTTCCTGAATTATTTTTAATATAGCNTTTATTAACAGCAATAAGCTGAACATGATGCCAGGACTGGGATAGAGTGGCCAGGAACTACATTTAATTATCAAATCAATGCCAAATAAAATTGAACCAAATGATTAAAAAATAATTATACAGGTCATAGAATGAGTGCAGCCAACAAGCAAATTATCATGTCAATGTAGCAAGATAAATCAATTCTTTAAACAAGAATAAGAAATAATAACTGACTTTTAAGACCCAATTATGGGTATTTTCCAAAGTAGAGAAATAAGACAATTGACTGAATCAATTAGTATTCAAAACAAGTTACTTTACTTCAGAGTAACTTGCAACCCTCTTCTAACTCTCCCCTTTCCCCATGGCCTGAATCAGACAGCTGGTTTTACCAACTTCCATTTCTCTCTGTGGCTGGCAGAGTCAAACTAGCAAGCAGCTGAGTCTCAAATGCACCTGCTGCAACTACCAAGGGACAAATTAGTTCTAGGCTGTTTCCAAGTGACAAAGTTGCTGTGACACTGCAGATACAGTGCTCACTGTTGCATCTATGACTTGGGCTCCAAAGAGAGCAAGCTATAAATGCTCCTTCCATGCTGTGTCTTGCCATGAGTCGCAAGATTGGCAATGCACAGACAGATCTGGGCACAGACAAAGAAGCAAGGCAGTTTTTAAAGTTTTTTCGGTTGTTGTTTCTCAAAAGGGAACTGCATAGAAGCAGCTGTGCTACTCTGAGCTAATACTTTTACCTTGCCAGTGCTTGAAATCACACTCCCAAATGTTCAAGAAACACATAAAGACGGCATGGTAAGCAGAAGACACAATTCCTGTTGTCTTCTGCTTGATTATCACTCTGCTAGAAAACTGATCATTTTGAAGGCAAGCAGAAACAGCTGAAAGAAGACTGAGTGGTCATAGGAGTGTGAGAAAAAAAAAAAGAAAAGAAAAGAGAGGTGCAGAGAGGCACAGATCCTGGGTCCCATTTACTAATGTGTTTAGCATCATAGTTCCATTTACATTAAGTGGAACAGCTTTCACAGGATCATTGAGTGCTTCAAATAATTTATGACTTGCAGTTTGGAGCTGGCTCTTGGGAGGTGGTAGATGTGGTATCTGTCAGGAGGAATCTGAACATTTGTTTCCCATATCCCAGTAGCCCAGTAATTAACTAGGAACACCACCAGTCTTGTGAAGGCAAGTAAAAATAAAAATGTTCATGCTAGAAATTCTGGGTGATGTAAGTCTACAATGCTATCCTAAAACTACAGGCATTGCTCTACAATCCAAGCTTGGGAAGGCAAGTCTGTAAGAGTTGAGATTTCACAGCTCTTGGCATGTCTGACTGGCCAAGGCCATGCAAACAGAGTCTGTGCTCTGATGATGGGGAGCTACTCCCTAGGGCCCATGTCCTCCTTCATGGTGAAGTCCCTATCCTTTACCTCAATGCATAGTCCTCAACCAAGAGTAATTTTGTAGCTATTTATAACTGACTGTTTCCAACAGAAATTAGGAGCCTATTTTTTTTTACGGAATCTGGAGCCTAGTTCATAGTAGCGTTGACTCTTTATTTAAAAAGACACAAGATGGGAAATCCTTGTGGGTTTAGGGGATTATTCTGCCATGTTCCCAAATGTGACTTGCTATTAAAATTACCATGCACCCTTGAATTCACAGTGCAAGTCCACACCATAAAAGGGAGGAAAGGATCAGGGGACTTCGCCAGGCAACATGTAGACAGAAACAGGGATAGGAGGAAGAGTTAAGAGGGAGGAGGTGAATTGTTTAAAGAATGTGGCCTTTGGAGTTGCAACCTGGACATCAACTGAATACTTTCGCTGCTGAAACACCCTGAACTTGCTTGCCCTTGTTGTGGTAGGCCTAGGCAGGCCAAATTGGGCTTATACCTTTCCTGGCTTGCCCAGGCATATTTTTCTGCTCTCCCTCCTGCTGTTTTGGGGAGAGCAATGGTGGGAAAAGGGACAAAGGGCCTGGCACCACTAAGTCTGGGGTCTGTGGCCTGCCCAGACCCTGTTGTAAACAAGGTGCACACGGTTGCCTTGTGCAAGGCCCGTGTTCTGCCCAAAGAAGGTTAAAGCAAGCCTATGGCTTCACCTAATATGGGCAAATCTTGGCTAACTGCCATTTCATTGGCTATCCTGTGTCCAAAGGCCCATTGGTCTCAGGCTGTATTGGATAAAAAGGAGATCAGCAGAGAGCACGCCACCTTTTGCCCTTTGCCATTACAAGGTGTGCCCTGCCTGNCCTCTTGTAATTATTAATTGCCTTCTGCCCTAAGCAGAAAGTTGCTCCTTATGTCCATCTAGTGAGCAAGCGGTATACTGACCGCAAGGCCTTCTCTTCCAGTTTATATCGAGTTTAATTAATGTTTGTATTTAATAGTTATTTCCAGATTCTGTTATAGCCTGTATATAGTTTCCATAACATTGCAAAGAGCTTGTTAATATTATTATTAAATGGTGATTGGGGTGATGCGAGTTCTGAATAATTAATATTAATAAACTGTTAATATTTTTATACATCATCTTGCATTAATTAATTTTCCCCATCCCATTACAGCCCTATAAAAACTCAGGCCCACAATAACTTCTTTACCTTGATTTTCTGCAGAAAATTTTTATTTCCTTCACAGAATGCTAAGGGTTGGAAGGGAGCTCTGGGGATCATCTAGTCTACCCTCCCCCACTAAAATAGGTTCGCCTAGAGCAGGTTGCACAGGAACATATCTAGATGGGTTTTGAAAGTCTCCATAGAAGAAGACTCCACAATCTCTCTGGACAGAGCCTGTTCCAGTCCTCCACCACCTGTTTAGATGGAACTTCCTGTGTTCTAGTTTGTGCCTGTTGTCCATTGTCCTATCACTGGTCACCACTGAAAAAAGCCCAAAGTCATCCTCTTGACATCTGCCCTTTTTATATGTCTAAGGGTTGGTAAGATCCTCTCTCAAGTCTTCTCTTCTCCAGGCTAAACAACCCTAGAATTCTCAGCCTTTCCTCATAAGGAAGATGCTCCTGTCTGCTAATCATCTTCATAGCCCTCCATTGGACCCTTTCCAGCAGATCCCTGTCTCTCTTGAACTGGGGAGACAGGAAACTGGACACAGATGTGGTCTTACTGGGGCACAGCAGAGAGGTAGAAGAACCTCCCTCAATCTGCTGGTTACACTCTTTTGGACCCCAGGATACCATTGGGCTTGGCCACAAGAGCACATTGATGGCTCATCACTAACTTGTCCACCAGGACTCTCCAGTCCTGCAAAGCTGCCATCCTGCAGGTCAACCTTTAACCTGTACTAGTGTTTGGAGTTATTCTTCCGCATGTCTCTACAGATTGTTTCCCAAGATATTAGTGCAGAGCTGGCCTTGGGCTGCAACAATAAAATCTTGTTCTGACCAAGGTGAGAACACATGGGAGATTGTTTATCTGAAAGGTCCATTTTAAAAATGAGTGTATTTTAACAGTTTTGGCAACCACCACCAAGGATATCCCTAAAAATATGAGAGGGTGGGTAAATACAGAAAAATTTATGACACAGCTTTTACCCTCACTACAAGGCAAAAGTCTTGAGAGTGTAAGATTATTTCAATATACAATATAAACCTTTGACATCTCCTCAAGTATAACTCACGGTCATCCACCAACTTCTCCATTTATTCAGATCAGCCTAAGAGTAGTTGATGTTTTGAAACTGCTTGACCACCAACCATTTATCGAACCTTCTGTTGGGACCAGCCATGATAGATCAGCCATGAAAAGTATAGTGGCTTATCCTTAGGACTTTCTTCATCTGAAAAGAGAGAATGACTTTACATCTTCTCGATATGTATTCAACTTAAATGAAAGAAGGTTAATGAGACGAAATCTGTGTTCACTTACAATTGCTTACAAGTATCAGAAGACACTCGGTTACAAAGCACATGGTTAAATGAAGACATCACCATTAATATTCCAATTGATATTTGATAAGCAGAAATATCGAAGGTGCCATCTTTGTACATCAAACAAAGTAAAAATTGATTTTTGTTTAATGTATTAGACTATGCTTATATCCATCACTGTAGTGTTAAAAACGAAAGTATCAAGATGTTTCTCAGTCGATGTTGCTCTAAATTTTGAAATATATAAATGAGCTCAAAATAATGAAATTAAATGAAACTAAGCAAAGACATGGTTTTCAGATGTGAGCTAAGTATTATCACAAAAAAGTAGATTTTTAATCATTCAGGATTCCATCTTGGAGCACAGATCCTACTGACATGACTCTGTTCTCAGTTCCTTTATAAATATTGTGGGTAGCCCAGATCGGCTGTATTAAGCCTTCTTCCTCTTGCAATCTAACATCATGAATTCTTATTTAATACATTTTTTTCATCGACCATGCAGAGCCAAACTTTTCCCTTTCTTAGGCTGTCAGCTCTTGCTGCAGGGCAGTAGGTCCCCTGTTGATCTTCGGGCCTACAAGAATTTTACAGAAACACAATTATTTGTTTGTTTGTTTTTTAGTATAAGGGACACCCCAGCCCTGCATTTGGAAGCATTGCACCATTTAGTCATGTTTCCCTAGCAACAGTGTCTTTAAGTTGTATCCCCAGAAAAGAAGGAGGCTGCCATCCATCCACCCACTTACTATTCCCTCTAGACATTCTGTTCTTTTATTTTTTGACATCATTTAACTGGTAGGCTTTTCTTGGTTTGAAAAAAGCACCAGAGCAGTCAGTGTGTGCTTAGTTGTGACGTCCTTATTTCCTAATTTACATAGAGTTTCCTTGAGCACTCACTTCATTAAGGAAACCCTGTCGCCGAGCAGTGACTCATATCCAGCCAATGCAATGAGGGCAGATTATTTAGTTCTCTAGGAGTAAAAACAACAGCAACACACTGGGCCTCATTCTCCTGGGTAAATCATGGTGCTAGTTTATGCCTAGCATTGTTGCTGTGTAAATGGTCTCCTGTTACAGAAGTTATTTGGTCATATCAAGTTCTACTGTTCTCTCAGTTATATTGGCTGGAGTTAAAATAAGGGAAATCATTTTGGCTATGCTTTCTCTGAACAAGACACTAGAAGCTATGCTTGTTTGCTTCTTTCTTTGTTTTATTGTCACACTGTCGTTTGTATGAGGTTCTCTTTAAGCCACTGCACACAGGCTTCATCTTATCCAACCCCTTCTTCCCACAGGAAAAATCTCTTTTCTTCAGTAGAATCTTACAACTGAGTGAGTGTTACTGATTCTGCGGTGAAATAAAGTTGGTTTTAAAATTGGTTGTTAATGGTTGTAACTTCAGTACTGCCTTGCAGAGTTCCAGGGAAGATCATGGAACATAGCAGCATCATTGTGATGTGCCGAAAGCTCAGCATATAACTAGAACCTGTCAGGCTACACTGCAAAGTGAATGTGTAATTTTTTAAATGTAAAAACAGCAGAAACTGTATATTTCTTGAGGAGAACAGAGGACATTTTAAACTATTTTTCAATGGATAGCTTGGATTTTGGAAATCTATCAAATATACTCTCTAGAATTTGGCTTTCAAATTTTGTTTTGCATTGTGAGATTTAATATAATCTTTTCTGTCTTCTTTAATGTGCTCATGCATTTCACCATCGATTAATTGGGTTTTAATTTTACATCCCTCTTCATTCTTCCATTAAACATTCTATTGCTGCCCAGGAATATGACAATTTATCAACAGAAAGAAAAAGAAAATTTCAATTGCATACAATTAATTCTCCTGTCTCAGGATTATTCATCCAACTAAGTAATCACAACACAATCTTCAGTTTCATATGACTTTGTGAGAGCCACATACCTCTAGCCATCTCAAATCTCTGAGGTTAGCAATGATAAATCAAACTGGATTCACCAGGTGAGATATACTGAGGAGAAGGTTGCTGACATAACCAGTGATGGGGTTGACTGATTTGTTTTCAAATTTTGGGCTTTCCTCCTTCCTTAGCAATTAAGTCTTTCCAGGTAAAAACCCTAAGTACTCTGCTCCTTTAAATCTGTTGTCTTACAGCAAACTATACTGTGAGGAAAAAAAAGTCTGTAATCTCCACTTACAGGAAGGCAAAAATGCTAGAGAGGCTCCAGCCTCTGCTGAGACAGGCTGGTACTGCGTTTGACAGAAATTTAGGGACACAGCAGCTCCTCTGCTGAATCAGAACTTGGCTTTCTCTGTGAATAGTCACTCTGAGAGACTCAGGCCTTTGCTTCATTCTTTGTCATTATTTCCCTCATGCTAATTCTCTCTCATCTTTTTTTCTCCTTTTTTTTGTTTTGTTTTGTTTTGTTTGGGGTTTAGTTTGTTTTGTTGGGGATATTTTTTTTGTGGGTGTTTGTTTTGGGTTTTTTTGCTTTCCTTCTTTATTTTCAATACTTCAGAACCAGCAGAAGGTGCAATTGCCATTTAAGAGAGCAGAGATGTGTTCTCAAGATGCGTTACTATAAGAGGGAAAAGAAAGCTCACCTTATTGCATTTGATGCAGTTTTGCTAGCATTGAGGGGCATTCAGGTGCATAACTATCACAGGGGAAGGTTGCTCATAGTTTAAATAAAGGTTGAGGAGGTTTATTTATTAACAGCACATAATAAATCATCAATTGGACACTGACTGATAAATCACAACATTACACACTCACGAACTATCACTGAACTCCTACCAAATGTTCAACATCCTTCTATAATTAATCCCCAAAAGTTCTAAATAGGGAGTGACAAGTGCCCACTTCCCTATCCTGGATGTGGGGCTCCCTTCTCTGCCCATTTCTTCTGGGGGATGTGTCTGCTCTGGCTGTGTGTGACTCTCCACTGCTTCCAACACTCCCTGAACTCCCATATCACTAAGTCCCACTGAGCCACTGGGACTGCACTGCACCCACTGGTTCACCCTCTCTGTGTGCTGGCTGTGTTCCCTCTTCCACATCCTCAGTGCTGGGCAGGGCCACTCCTTTGGCACTGCCAAACCCTGTTTTTTTTCCCATTGCCAACATACTATTCTGTTACACATGTTGGTAGATATTTTGTACTTCAAGTTAATGTCTTTGTTTCAAAGTACTCTAGTTTCCTTGTTACTGTTAAATCACAGAATCATAGAATCATAGAATGGTAAGGTTGGAAGGGACCTCAAGGATCATCTAGTTCCAACCCCCCGCCATAGGCAGGGACACCTCCCACTAGTACAGGTTACTCATGGCCTCGTCCAACCTGGTCTTGAACACCTCCAGGGAGGGAGCAGCCACAACCTCCCTGGGCAACCTGTTCCAGTGCCTCACCACCCTCACTGGAAAGAACTTCCTCCAACATCCAGTCTAAATCTTCCCTCTGCCAGTTTAAACCCACTGCCCCTTGTCCTGTCATTGCAAGATCTTGTAAATAGTCCCTCCTCAGCCTTCCCGTAGGCCCCCTTCAGATACTGGAGGGCTACTATAAAGTCTCCTAAAAGCCTTCTCTTCTCCAGGCTGCAGAGCCCCAACTCTTGTAGCCTGTCCTCATAGGAGAGCTGCTCTAGCCCTCTGATCATCTTTGTGGCCCTCTTCTGCACCTGGTCCTCTTCAGCAGCATCAATTTGGGCAGATATCCTCTTAGACAATTTCTGGTAACCCATTCATGCATGCTGTTGGTACTCAATTTTCTCTCTTATCAGGCCATTTTGTCAAGGGTGGCCCACAAAAGCTATCCCACATACGATATTTTGCTAGCAAGAAATAATAATGAAGAAGAGAAAGTAAATGCAGATGTGGGATAGGAGATACAAAATGCCTGTATTCGTGTCACCCATTATTGTTTTCCCTCATTTGTCTTCAGCTGCTGTGTTGGTTTAGGGGGACTCTTTATGTAGACATTCAGTCTGGATCATTGAAAACCATTGGAAACTTTTGGGGAGTCCTTGACAGGCTCAGCAACATGTAGTTCTCAGAGCAGAAATCAAGGAGGGAGAACTCTCTCAGCTCAAGGATGACCTACATGGACAACTAAACAATGTTAATGGAGCCAGATTCTGTAAGACAGAGTCCTGAATTGCATGCCTATAACAAAAGCCACTGTGCTTTTCCACACAGACCTTTATGAAAGGACAAAATTTTTAAAACTGCATTCAAATTTATTTGAGGAGGCAATAAAAAACTTCAAACAGACATTCAGCTGTAAAATAAAGCCCTTCAAAGAAAGCTTGCCTTTTGTTTCCCAGTGACTTTTCTGGCCAGCTGCTTACAGGGAAACCAGACAGATCTTTTGCAATTTGCCCTAGGGAAGAGATGTATATGCTCTGTGCATGAAGAGCTATGAGACTCAGGTGTGGAGAAAAACTGCTACTGGTGATGAGATGCACTTCTCAGTAGAGACTATAGGGGAGGCATCACTACTGACAGGTGGGTTTGGACCCAAACACTAATAGTATAAACAGACTTAATGGCTCTTATTTTATTGTTGTTCAACAGTCTGGTCTGATCACTAAACTCAGGAGTGGCCGTTTCCATGATACAGTTCCAACATTTTCAGGACTTTAACTCAAATCTTAAAGCTGTCAAGAGTCAGAATGCACACAAGACTTCATACAAATGAAATGTAACGTGTCAGGGAAGCAATCAGTTTATTTTCAATGCCTGTAAAATTATATATACATTTGACCTCAAACAGAATAAGAAAATTTCTTGCTTTCATGTTAAATGAGTCAAATTACTTACAAGAAAAAAGACAAAACCAGGTATCTTCAGCAATAATTGCACATCACAATGTTTGAGTACCACTCATTTTGAGTGGCACTCAACTCAGATCCGTGACAGCAGTATGTGCTCCTAAATATGGCTAAGGGACACAAAGCTTTGAGTTAAACTCCTTGCTTCCTCTTGGCTACCCTGGACTGTCTGGGCACCTGAGCTCCCAGTTATTCACACACTCAGCTTTCTAGATTTTTTTTTTTTTCTTAAATTCAGACAGATAATGAGCAATACCAGCAATATGGGTCGGTGGGTCATATGATACCAAAACAGTTTGGTGGTTTCTTTGCTCTGGCTGGTGGGTTTAGAGTTGGTGGTGTTTGAGGAAACTTTTTTGGGTAGTAAAAATGGTGATTGGTTCTCCCTTGGTGAGACAAACATTCATTTTAATATATTCTCTTCACATACACTAATAGAGATATAGGATTTGGGTATTTATGAGAAATCTGAGATGAACGGTATAGCCTATGTCCTCTATTCTAGCAATCACTGTAAAGTACCTATTACCACACACTGTGGTAATCCCTTTACAAACATAAAATTGTTATTTACATATAACTATATCCAAAGAAAGTTAAACCTACATGAATTCAGGTTTAGGAGTCATGGATGAATCAGTGCCAGCATTATAATCCAGCTATTAAAATCAGATCTGTTCAGCTGGTGATGGTAAGTACGTGTCAGTCACTTCAGTATTTGACTGGAAGACCACCTGGAAATTTCTAGCAGGGCACAAGCTATGAATCCCAGAACAAATCATTCTAGACAAGTCCTTGAGGAACATTCAAACACAGATAATGATTAAATTATCTCATCAGTTGTTTAAGCAGAACAGCTTACTGCTTCACTGTCCAGCTGTGGAAGCACCAAATAAAATTAAGACAAGTCAAAGTTCTATATTGAATATCTTTTAAAATTCCTCACAATGTACTAATTATAATTGATGTTCAGCCTACTGTAGCTAAACATATACTGCTTCCATACAGCACAACCTGGTAGGTGTAAATTGCTTAATTTCGGAGGAATTGCCATGTCTTTGGGTAAATGTAGCAGACAAAATCACATTTAACCAAGAAATTAGCCAAGAAACTATCAAAAAAAATGCAATATTCGGATTCTTGGTCCAGTTCCCTAACTTCCCCACAAGCACCTGTCCTCCATTTTGATACTCTTGGCTAGCTTCTTGTCTTAAAAACCCTACCTTATGGGGCATGCTTTTACAGATATAATCATAGAATCATAG
>VWYK01032013.1:0-10065 GCA_013399775.1 Semnornis frantzii | reverse complement strand
CCCCAAAACAGAAGGAGGGAGAGCAGAAAAATATGCCTGGGCAAGCCAGGAAAGGTATAAGCCCAATTTGGCCTGCCTAGGCCTACCACGACATATGTCAAAGCAAACAACCTTTTGATTTCACAGAACAAATGTTTGGAAACATTTAAAATCTTACCTGGACTTTGAGGAGAACCAAGGTAACTCAAGTGAGTACTGGACATGTTCTCTTGGCATTACTGTCTCCAGAAAAAAGTAGTGCAGTTGCTGCTGCACACAGGTCTGCATCCACAAGTCTGAGGAGCATGGACATGCAACACATTGGCAGCAGCAAGGAGCTGAGGCTGACTGTGGAAGTGCCAGCTGTTGTCTCCCTTACCCAACAGTAGCTAGCTGGTGCTTTTTGATCAGAGTGGAGGGGCAGGTTGTGATTTCAGCCAGCACTACTATGTCTATGGGAAAAGGAGTATGCTTGGAAAGGCAACTGCCAGCTTGTTGGTTAGTTATGTAGGCACTTTTGCTGTCCATCATGAACTCAGTTCACTCAGTGCTGCAGACAACCAAACCCTTTGTAACTAAAGGAATTTCTGTGTTGGTGAGTCAGCATCACTTGAGCAGCTTTTATCCCTTATCAATAAGGATAAGCCTGTCCCTGCACTGACCTCTGTTTTGTGCAGCCATGGGGGGAAACAGATTAGGGAGCCTGTTTGATTGTTCCATCCACTAAACACAATATCAGCACACCTGGAGCAGGGAAGTCCTACACACACCTCCCAGCCAGAGCAGGCTGCTGATTCTGTCTATGGCCAGCTGCACAAAGACTCTTCTCAGTACTGTGGGAATGAGTGATGGGACTCAGATCTGCCTAGGATAGATCTCCTGGGGATCAGATCTGCTTAGCATAGGTCTGTTGTTGGAGAAGCAGGCATCTGCTGTGAATAGGGCTTCATTGTGTATGAGGTTCCCAGACTCTTCCTTTCACTGCATGTTTTGGTCTCTGAGTTGTAATTGCCTAACAACTTCTTGTCTCTGTGGTACTCCAGTTGGTTGGTTGTTGGTTTTGATATGAGATTCCCAGACTTTTCACTGCATGTTTTGGTCTCTGAGTTGTAATTGCCTAACAACTTCTTGTCTCTGTGGTAATCCAGTTGGTTGGTTGTTGACTTTGGTATGAGATTCCCAGACTCTTCTTTTCACTGCATGTTTTGGTCTCTGAGTTGTAATTGCCTAACAACTTCTTGTCTCTGTGGTAATTCAGTTGGTTGGTTGTTGATTTTTTTTGTTTGTTTGTTTTTTTCCTCAGAGAAAAAAGAATTTCTTATGAATATTAAAAAATATAATCTTACTTGATAAAATAATTGAGACTCCTTAGTTTAAGAATATGGTACTGATTGTATTGTTTTGGGTTTTTTTTCCTTTCATGATTAGATAATAGTATTTGAGATTCAAGGTATTATAAGAATTTTCACTCATTTGGGAAATTTGGAACCCTACTCTGGTCTCATTTTTGTGCTACATTATTTTCCATGCTCTCCTTAACAGAATGTATGTATAAACAGCTTGAAAAAGTAAGTCCACATGAATATCATGAGGTTTATTTAACATGGCCAAGTGCAAGGTCCTGCACCTGGTTCAGGGCAATCTCTGGTGTCAGACAGACTAGGGGATGAAGGAGATGCAAAGAGCTCTACAAAGAAGGACCTGGGGATACTGAGGGATGAGAAATTGAGCATGGGTTGGCAGCCCAGAAAGTCAACCGTATCCCGTGTTGCATCAAAAGAAGTGTGGCCATCAGGTTAAAGGAGGTGATTATTCCTATCTACTCTGTTCTCCTGACACTCCATAGGGAATATTGTGTCCAGCTCTNCTCCTGACACTCCATAGAGAATATTGTGTCCAGCTCTGGGGTCCCCGGCACAAGACAGGCAGGGATCTGTTGAAGCAGGTCCAGAGGAGGGCTGCAACAATTATCAGAGGGCTGGAACACCTCCTATAAAGAGAGAGAGTTGGGTTTGTTCAACCTGGAGAAGAGAAGGCTCTGGGGAGACCTTAACTGCAACTTTTCAGTGTGTGAAAAGGTTCACACGCTGAAGGGGTCTTACAAGAAAGATGGGGACAGACCTTTTAGTTGGGCCCATTACAAGAGGACAAGGGGTAATGGTTTTAAACTAAAGGACTGTAGATTCAGACTAGACATAAGGTTGAATTTTTTTACAGTGAGAGGCACTGGGAGAAGTTACACAAAGAAGTTGTGGATGCCCCATGGTGGGAAATGTCCAAGGTCAGGTTGAATGGGGCTTTGAGCAACCTGCTGTAATGAAAGGTATCCCTGCCTGTGGGAGAGGAGTTGGGACTAGGTAATCTATAAGGTGACTTGCAACCCAACCAGTTCTGTGATTCTCTTGTCTACTATATTTAGCTCATGCTGTATTCTGAAGTGGTCAGGGTAAAAGCTTTAAAGTATATACAGATAGACAATTTACACATGATTTTAAAACCTGCTTTTCTTGAAATCTGTCTCCTTTTCTTAGGTCCCAAAATACTTGTCACAACAGTGGAGCAAAGCTTCAGGAAGAGGAGAAGTGGGAAAACTAAGGATTGCTAAGTAAGCTTTTACACTACCTCTGTTGATTGCAGTTCTTAGAATTCAGACAGTAAAAATGATTATGTTGCACCTCTTATAATAACCATTCTGTTTCTTGCAAATGCTCTGCATATTTCTCTGATACTGGAGTGGTGTTTGCTTGTAGAGTAATTGTGAATACAAATTGCATTAAATTCTACTGGGGAGTGGCTGCATCCAATTACATAATGTTTAATTTCTTAAACCCAAGAACTATGCACATCAAACTGGAGAATGTTCTTTAACTTACATGTGATGTTTTGCTGCTTCTATTCTCACCCCCTGACATTTCCCATTCATTCTTGGGCATCAGCATAACAAAACCAAAACTGAGCAGCTCTGGAGTGAAGATGAATAAGAAAACTAGAATTTGAAGTAGCCTTTTTATCAGGGAAGCTAAAGTGATGCAATGAGATTATGGAAACTAAAACATTAAATATTTTCTTTTGCAGAAATCAAGGAAGAACAGAAGTAAGTAATTACTAAATACAAGGGCTGTCAAATGTATTCTATTTTTAATTCTAAAAACTGTTTGAAACATGCTGGTTTCTAATGTCACATTTGTTTTTTTACACCTGTCATAAAGCACTGTACCACAGACTCGGGAGAGAATTCTGTCTGAAGCTCTGGCCATAGATTTACTGTGGGGCTTTCATTACATCTTTTTGTTCCCTAAGTTTGTTTACCCATCTGTAAGCAGCAATCATAGTAACAGCCTTCTCTTTAAACATTTTGAGATGTGTTTGTGCAAAAGGCTGTCTGAGTACTAAGTAGGATGATAAACCAGAAAATATTCTGTCTTATGTTTGGAATTCTGCCATAGTAAATATAAAGTGGCTTGAATGTTTATCTGCATGCAAAGGTAACTGCTTCTATTAGCAGCCTCAGTGAATGGTAGTAACTTCCTGTGTCTTTTACAGGAGATAAGGGAAGTGGCATTAGATAGAATTACTTTGAATGTCACATTGTCTGTCACTGAATTGGGAGATACAGTGGACAAAAAAATGGCAGAGAAGCAAGGTGCATTTGTCATTTGATAACGTGGCCAAACTCCTTTTAGATTAAGTGGAGAGAGTTCTTCTGAAGATTTGGATGTTTGAGTGAACTCTTCTAGGCTGGAGTATGAGTCAACCTCCCTAAGTTTGTGAACCTCACACCAAAATCTGGGTATTGATGAGAGCCACAAAACTCATTTGGCAGTCTTTGTAGGGGCAAGCAGGGAAGAACTCCATGAAAATGGATAGCTTACCAGAGACCCTGTTGCTGCATGTCAGAATGAAGCCAAACAGGACAAGGGTGCAGTGCCAGTTTGAAATACCTCTCTTCATATTTCTTACTGTGTCCTATGGTTAGGGCTTCTCATCAGCCAGTCCCCCATGTACCTTCTGAGCTCCTGTATCTGGCATACAATGTCAGTGTGGCAAAAGAGCTGTATTTGAACATCCTTTGGGCTGAATGCAATGCAGAAGTCCCTGGGCTAATAACATGTCATGGTATATTACCACTTTTACTAGAGCTCAGTTGGCTGTATGAAACATTTTAAACAGCATGTGAAAACCTATTGTGCCTTACATTTTAATAAGCTAAATGAATTGTTCTCTGATTTCAGGAGGAAGTAATTGATTTTTTTTTTTAAAGATGAGTTAATTTTATTATGTACCTGAAAGCTTTGAATTCTGTATTTCAGCAAGACATCAATGTAGTAAAGCTCTTAGCCAACTCCATTTTTGAAATGGAAATGTGCTATACTACTTGTGTGTTCTTTCTTTCTGTTTCCCCATAACTCAGAAAGCTGTGTAACAGTCTGTTTAGTAACACTGTGGTAATTGTGACTGTTAGGTGTCATTTACTTTGAATGAAGAGCTTGCAAGCATCAATGATATTGGAGGAAAACCTGCTTCAGTCAGTGCACCAAGGGAACATCCCTTTCTTTTACAAAGTGTGGGAGGACAGACCTTAACTGTGTTCACAGAAAGTTCAGTAGGTAAGTTATTTGTTACAATCCCAATATGTGTTATCTCAGTAACCAAATGCTGTAAAGGTCAGAAGACCCAGACCTTTGCTCCATTTTGTTATCTGCATACATAACAGTGTTGTATTTTTTGTGGCTATCTCTTTTCTTTGTATGATTGAGCAAGTATCTCATCTGGAGTATGATTGAGCANGCATTCTATGATTCTATATGAAAACGCAGAGTCTGACATCAACCTTACACAGTTTCTGATGCATGTACTGCGTCCTCATCAGTATATAGAGAAAGAGCTAATTTCATTTCATACAGAAAATGGGGCATAGTTTGTTACAGATAAGGATTGCTTGTGTGTTTTGTTCTAAAGGCAAATAGGAAGCTGTCCTTTACACTAAGGATGGTGAGACACTGGAGCAGGTTGCCTGGGGAGGTTGTGGCTGCTCCCTCCCTGGAGGTGTTCAAGACCAGGTTGGAGGAGGCCTTGAGTGAGCTGTGCTAGTGGGAGGTGTCCCTGCCTATGGGAGGGGGGTGGAACTAGATGATCCTTGATGTTCCTTCCAACCTTACCATTCTATAATTCTATTATCTTGTCTATGATTCTATGATTAAAAAATGTTGCAAGCATTTCAGTAGTACCAAATCCTTTTTTGTTCCTCTGTGCCCCAACCTTAATGTATGACAAAATGGAGAGATTTTTAGGTGGGAAGACATGTTGAGACTAAACATTCAGTGACTTTTGCACTTTGGTTGCAAATGTCATGGCATTTCACTTCTCAAGACACCTTTTGATACAAAATAATGCTTTGAAAACCTCTCCTGTTAACTTAAGCTGCAGTGAGTGCTGTTTCTTAACTTGGATGTGGAGTATTTGTCATCAGCATGGAAGTCATTAGAATGTGATAGCTAGGAGATGCCTATTTATTTCTATTTTGCCATCTGTAATACCAGTGTTTCAAAACCTTTAGGTACTTAGAAGCTGTCCAATTTTTGTTTAATCAGTTAAACATTTTGTATTCCTTAGCAACTAGGAAATGCTCTTCAAAGACCATGGATCTATTGAGTAGAAGTCATTATATTAATCAGGAGCAAAGAGTAGTTAGTGAAATGAGAAATGTTTGGAATGAAGCACTGAATAAGCACAGACCCTGTGAAAATTGTTTTTGCTTCTTGTTAGCAAGGATAACATGCAGTCAGTGAGTTTTCATGAAACTCACTTACAGAATGGCTAAAATATGTTGCTGTTGTGCTAAAGCTGGTCTTGGCAGTACAGTAAAAAATAATCTTTAGTGTTCTTTTTTCCTAGTGAATTATGACCAGTGTGCAAACAAGTGGTACACAACTATATGAATAGCTCAAATGAAAGAAAGGCTGCTACCATATTAGATGTCAGAAACTCCACATGAAAAAAAAACTACTCTATTTTCAGTCACAGGAGAAGGCTTAGTCAAAACTTAGACATCTTTGCACATCAGTCAATCTGCAGTGGGAATCACATGAAGTTGAAATCCACTCACTCTTATGTTCTTGTGAACAAGCATTTGTCTTCCCTACAGGAAGGCTGGGGAAGGGACTATTGACAAGGTCTTGTAATGACAGAAGGGGAAATGGGTTTGAAGTGGCAGAGGGGAGATTTAGAGTGGATGTTAGGAGGAAGTTGTTTGCAGTGAGGGTGGTGAGACACTGGCACAGGTTGCCCAGGGAGGTTGTGGCTGCTCCCTCCCTGGAGGTGTTGAAGGCCAGGTTGGAGGAGGCCTTGAGTGAGCTGTGCTAGTGGGAGGTGTCCCTGCCTATGGCAGAGGGTTGGAACTGGATGATCCTTGAGGTCTCTTCCAACCTTACCAGTCTATGATTCTATGATTCAGATGAGAAGTAACTTTTTTGGGGGAAAGTATTTGGTGATTTTGTTCCTTTTTCTTTTGCGAAGTACACTTTATATCTAAGACCAATATTCCACTTTGAACCATGAGTCAAAGATTAAGCTGGTGTGAAACTGCACATAGAATTGCCAAGGTTGCATCTGGAAGGATGCATTTGAGAAATTATACAAATGAAATGCAGATCTAAAAAGTGCTTCATGCCCTGTTGCTCTCAGTATCCTTCTTGAGGACTGAACTAAAATGAAGCAAATTGCATAAAACAATTGTTGAGTTTTTTTGTAAAGGGTGAGATTCTTTTGGTTGTGACTTTGGATTTGTTTTGTTTTGTTTTGTTTTTGTTTTTTTTTTTTTGTTTGCTGAGGGTTTTTTAGCACATTAAAAACCCTAAGATCTATTCTGTATGCTGTCCTCTAATCCTGGGGTCATTGCATTGTAGTGACCATCATTTTCATGGCCTTTAAGGGATGACCAAGCTGCCTCTGAAATATTTTGTCACCTTGCTGCAAGGAATTTATGTATTTGTTACCTCACACTGCCTTGTCAGGTCACCTAGAGCAGACAGAAGGCATCAGATTTTACCAAGAATTTAATATTTTCTGGGTGCTGTGATTTTTTTACATTTCTGGAGGGATTTTCTGTGTGTTTTGTTTTGTCTTGATTGAATTTGCTTTTAATATCTATTGAAGTTGGCAGAAGTCCTTTAGTTCTGACACTGCAAACCTGCACCTGGTGATCCTCTTAGTTATTGGACAGCAGCAGGCTCTTACAAAGTGCCATTTGTTATGCCCAAAGTTTTAATAAATTGCAATCTCTTAATCTTCTGTAGTGTTTATACTGGACCTGAGCTAATACAAAGCTGGGTGCAAATGCAGGCTGTCTCTGGTGTTTCTCCTCTTCATTTTCTTTTCCTATTCTTGTGTCTTGAAATAGATCTAATGAATAATCATAGAATCATAGAATGGTAAGGTTGGAAGGGACCTCAAGGATCATCTAGTTCCAACCCCCTGCCATAGGCAGGGACACCTCCCACTAGTACAGCTCACTCAAGGCCTCCTCCAACCTGGCCTTCAACACCTCCAGGGAGGGAGCAGCCACAACCTCCCTGGGCAACCTGTGCCAGTGTCTCACCACTCTCACTGCAAACAACTTCCTCCTAACATCCACTCTAAATCTCCCCTCTGCAAGTTCAAACCCATTGCCCCTTGTCCTGTCATTACAAGACCTTGTCAATAGTCCCTCCCCAGCCTTCTTGTAGCCCCCTTCAGATACTGGAAGGCTACTCTAAGGTCTCCTCAAAGCCTTCTCCAGGCTGCAGAGCCCTAACTCTTGTAGCCTGTCCTCATAGCAGAGCTGCTGCAACCCTCTGATCATCTTCGTGGCCTCCTCTGGACCTGCTCCAGCAGTACAATAGTATAGAGTAGTACAGTGCACTTCAAAAGTAGTAGTTGCAAAACATCTCCCTGTTTCCTTTGCAAGGTTGCAGGATGTTGCAGTGCCCATTGCTGGGCACATCCCTAAGACTTGCAGTGCTGTTGCTGAACATCAGTTTAGGGAAGCTGGCAGAAAGCATAGCTTCTGTGATGGTTGCAGAGGGATCTGAAGCACAACCATCTCTTGCTCTCTAGGCCTTTGCTGTCTAGGCTGGTTTCAGTATTATTTCTGCATTAAATATGAACTGCATTCTGTTCCATAAACATCACCATATGTACATCAACAGTTGCTATGCAACAATGCTATTTGTGCTTTCAGACATTTTATCTTATCTTTGTCATAAGCTATCCTTGCTGTAATTTTTGGGTAGGCAGGAGGAAAAAGAGAGAATTTTGCATAGATTTCAATGTGTTGTATTTAACTAAATTTTTCTTCTGCATGTATAGCTAAGAACTCTCTCAGGTCAAGTAAGTCATGGGTTTGAGACAGGATTTGGTTAAAACTCATTGTTTTTTGAGCTTCCTGCTAGCAGACACTCTGGCATAAGGAAGTGCTATGATTTGATGATTTCTTTCTTGATTGAAGGAAGACTTTTCATAAACATTTAACAGCAAACTTTTCTGATTGTGATTATAAATTAATTCCTTACCACTTTGTCTGCTGCTTAATTTTTTTTTTTTTTTGCCAGCAGGAAGCTTAAGATTGCTGGCTCTAAATCTAAATAAAATTTGCAGCTCTGTTAGAGATAATGAGAAAATTTTCCTCCTGAGCTAGTGTTTGGAGAAATGTGCTATTTGTGTGACTTGGGAAAACACAGACCTTGGCAGACAATTGCATCTGTAACTCTTAAGTTTTGATGGGTGAAGAGGAAGATTTTGCTCTGCAGGCACAAGTAAAGTGTAAGATATTTCTGCAGAGTTGGATGAGATGACTCATTGAAATTTTGAATGTGTCTTCAGAACTTCCCCTTCATAAGTGGGATTGCCTTCATGCCTATTTTAGTGTTTTTAAATTCCTTCACATGCTTGCTCTGTCTTACTAAAAGTGAAAAGTGTTTGGAGAGTTCCATTGGCAGACTGAGTACCAGACCTTTGTTTCTGAGCAGCATTCATGCATGTGTTGTTTCACTGTTNAGCAGAACTGTGGGATTGAATAACAATCTTCAAGTCCCTAGGTGACTTTTTTTAACCCTAAAGTTCCCAACCTGGGACAATGCCTCAGAGTCTACTGGCCTTTAGCACTGCATTCTTCAGTTTTCTGTGTCTTCTCTTCCTTCAGCATCTCAGTTAATGAAATCCAATATTTTTTATTATTCCTATTCAATAATTCATATAACCATGCCAATATGCCTTAGAACAACTAACTCCTTTACTTCCACAACCCTTGAATAGTTTGCACTTGGTTTAGGTTGCATTTTTTCTTCTTCTGTACAGCTTCTCATATACGAAAAGACCTTTTCTGAGCTTGTGCATGAATCACACCTACTAGAGAACTTGCAATGCATGATTGTATTGCAATGAAAATGAATATTCAGAGAGTTGTATTTTGTATTTTTAAATCCAAGATAGAGCCTGACATTTAAAGAAAGAGAAGAAACATTAATAAAAATCCTGGAAATATATTTCTTTCATTAAAGCAGTTTACATTTAATTATTTCCAGTAAAATAGGTAGTGCTCAGAATCTTGATGCCTTGTGATGCTACTTCTAATTTTATTAAAAGTTTGACTTCTCAAATTTCTCATCAGACTCAAATTTAGCAAACAGACACCCTCCCTCATCATTCTGCCATCTCAGCTCTGCCTGCTGGGGAGTTTTGAGGTATATGTCAGAGTATTTAATAGTACTTCCAAATCGTCTCTATTTGTTCAGGCTGTCACTTAACCACACATTCCAGTCTCCAAAATGCTTTAGGGTCTTACTTAATGCTTCTTGGTTCCTTTATGTACTTCATTCTTTTACAGATTATTAGCAGAAGAGGAATATACATCAGCAGCTTCATGATTAAAAGAAACAACAGCAGCCTTTCCAGTCATAGACCTATGCACTGTGCATAGGACAGAGCTTCTGTCATAATTCTTCTGCAAACATAGGGACCATGACCCTCATCTACAATGTCTTCTGGGGCACATTTGTTCATATTAAAATGTTGTTCTAGCCACTATCCAATAGTTGCTTTAGCAATGTG
>VWYK01031999.1:3573-28212 GCA_013399775.1 Semnornis frantzii | reverse complement strand
ATTCCCCCCCCCATTCTCTTCATTGACAGGTTGACTATGGTGAATTAACAATAGCTGGGGGCATTGGTTATAAAAAATATATATGTGTGTGTGTATATGTGTGCATATATATATGTGTTATTTATCTATTATGTGTATGTATACATATGTATGTGTGCATATATACTATGTTATATAAAGTTAATTATATGTATTTATATACTTTTTATACTTTTATACTTTTTATACTTATCAATTACATTTGTATAAAAAACACTATGCATATACATATATATGTATGTATGTATTTATATGCACCCCAAAAAAAAAATCAACCACTTTATATATACATAAGGCATCCCTGGGGAAGTCTCATAGGCTATGTTAATCATCTGCCAATTAAGCACTGTCAGGATGTTGTTCAGAACACAGTGATCTCTTTCCATCTCCCCACCAGTCAAAGTTTTACTCACTTTAAACACGAAACATGTTTGACAACTCTAAAGTTGGGATTGTGTTCTGCATTACAGAGTTTTCCTGGTTCAACTGGTGCCTGCCAGGATCCTGTCTGCTCAGCCTGCTTCTCATCCTGTGCTTCCGTGAGTCCTACGACAGACTCTATCTCGACGTCGTCGTCTCTGTGTGATGAGAGTGGACTGATGAGAGATCAGAGTGGAAGAGACTGGAAGCCAGCTTTGCAGTCTGCACATCTGCCTGGATTTGCACAACTGAACAGCAGGAAAACAAAAACTGCAAGACTTTAATCGTGGCTTTATTAGAGAGGGTGAGGGACAGGCTGTTCTTATGTTCAAGACCACCTCGATTTTGGATAAACGTGGAACTTGAATGGTGATAATGATGCCGAAATGCACAAAGAGAATATATCTGATGTACGAGTCCTGGTGCAGGAGCTGGGGCTCTCTGTTTAAAAGGCTGTTGATGTAGCAACAAAGTGTACAGTTGTGTGTGTGTGTGAGGTATGTGTGTCTGCTGACTCAGTTACACACACCAGGGTACCAGTCATCTTCAGAGTCTTTTATCAGAATAGAAATAGTAAATAATCTCAATGAAAGGAAAATAAAAAAACACAAAAGGAAAAATACAATTTTTTTTCTCTTTTAAGATGTCCCATTTAAATCACTTGTCATTTATATAATTAATGTCCATTAAACAGTTAAGCTAAAACACTACTTTGACGTTCTAATAAAGTGATTTCTGATAGAAGACACTGGTACCAAGGGGTTTAGCCATATTAAATATCCCAAACAATCCTTGCAGTGTTGTTAGAGGTGTTTGTTATCACCCTGAGGAACATGTAAACAGTAGCTTTAGCTGCCACTGAAACCCAGCTTGCACCCACAGTTGCCTCTGAAATGCTACCATGGTTCTGTGTCTCCTGAATGTGGAGTATCTGTGGCATCTCAGAAGTTTACTGGAGGGTCACTCTTGGTAAATATTGCTGTTTTAACAGCCACCACTGTGTCACCTTTTCATCCCCTGTCTCCAGTACTGCCTTTTTTACTGTGAAGACCTGTTTGTGCCACTGAGTACTGTGGGTGTGGCTGTCTAAGTCCCACTAGTTCTCATTTCTTATACTCTTAAGGTGTGCATGTTTTTTAGGACTAGTTTATGATTGAGGGTGCCTAAACAATACTATTTGTTAACCCAAGTCTTTAAAATCACTATTTCCTAAAAGAAACCAAAACCTTTGTAGTAGATGAGGTGCCCTGATGGCGAAATGACAATGAGAAATAACTGGAGTTTTGGCATCATATGGGAAATACGATGCCAGCTCTTTTTATCAGTGCTAATCTGTGGTCGTTCTGGCCCTTACTTGAACGTAAATATTAAAGACACTTTGAATAGTTTTTTAACTCAATTTTAAACGTGCTAATAATTTCTTAGATTTCAATTCAGCATCATTTACAGTATTTCCACCTGTGTGTGTGTGTTCTGTGCTTCGTGTTAGGGGTGCGACTCTGTGTGTGTGTGTATTTATATCTATGTATACACAAATAAAACTTATATATATATCTCTTGTATATATAAGTTACATAAGGGTATGTGTTTACATAGGTTTATTTTAAGTAGTCATGTCTCTGGATGGTGGTATGCCACTGTTTGTAACCAAACCAGTCACTGCTATGAACGGGAGTGCATACATTTGCTGTCTGCAGCATGACTTTTTTCAGAGGTGAATGATTTCTTACCATAACAATTTTATTGCAGTGGGGGTGTGCACATGTTGGAGGAGGCTGGTGTGCAGGGTTCTGCTTCTCAGAAGCCTGAATCAAACACCCTTTGCTCCGGTGTTGGGCTCTTCTCTTGCCACCCTGGGGTGACACTGGCACAGTTAGCTCATGGAATAAACCTTGAACTGGGCACTACCTTTCAGACACTGCTCTGTTCATTCTGTCTGCTCTCCTTCGCAGAAGGGTTGTGCCACCAGTACCTTTAACTCAGGAGTGTACCTGTGCAGTAAAATAAAACAAACTCTTCCCTGCTTTTATGTTTTCAGAACAATGGATGTATTTTTTTTTAAGTAACAGAAAATTGACTTTGCTCATTGCTTCTATCAGCTGCTAAATGATCTTTTCTGTCTCCAAGCAGGCTCTGTAGAAATGGAGCTAACTTGCACTGGGATAACTAAATCAATTTAACCAGCACATTCAGATCTACTGGCATCATTCCCTTACCATTTTTCAGATGATGGTATTAACTGTTCAACTTCTTTTTGCTATGTTTTAGTGCCTGGAAGAGTTTCAGTATCCAGTAGCTGCTGCTACCTATTGTCTTCTGAAACCAGGGATCACTTGCCAAGAGTCTGATTGGAGTTGCATTGTCATGGCAGAATGGCAAGCTCGGATGGCTCTTCAGAGCTCTGCTCCTACAATTTACTGTAGCTATATTAAGATTAGAGTCACGCAGCTCAGGCACTGTCCTGAGTGGTGGAGATTTCTAATCCTTTCACTGTCATGACTGTTTTAACATGGAGAAGTACTTCAGGCAATATTCAGACTATAACTGTTCCAGAAGGCGTTGAACAATTTGAAACATTTTTCAGTGCTACCAGATGCAGGCTTTCTCAACAGCCAGACCAGAAGACTGAATATCTTGTGTTAAACCCTACTGATTGTTTCTCTGAGTCTGTGTGAATTGCTTACTGCTTTGCTGAACCTTGATGCTGTGGTAGAAGTTTCTGAG
This sequence comes from Semnornis frantzii, assembly GCA_013399775.1. Taxonomy (NCBI): domain Eukaryota; kingdom Metazoa; phylum Chordata; class Aves; order Piciformes; family Ramphastidae; genus Semnornis; species Semnornis frantzii. The sequence goes on along the minus strand of VWYK01031999.1, from coordinate 25,029 downwards.
TGCTGTGGGTTGACACCAGCTGGACACCAGATCCCCACCAAAGCTGCTCTATCACTCCCCTCTTCATCTGGACAGGGGAGAGAAAATATGATGAAAAGGTGATGGGTTAGGTACAGCAAGAGATCATTCAGTAATTGCCATCAATGTGCAAAACAGTTTGAAACTGGGGAAATTAGTTTAATTTATTACCAATCAGATTATAGTAGTAGGGTAAGAGGAATGAACCCAAATCTCGAAACAACTCTCCCCATCTCTCCCTTCTTCATGGGCTTCACTTTATTCCTGATTGTCTCTACCTCCAGGGATGGGAAAAGGGAATTGCATTCAGTTCATCACATGTTGTCTTCACTGCTCCTTTCTCCTCAGAGTGGGGACTCCTTATGCTCTCCTCATATGTCCTATGTGGGGTCCCTCCCACAGGAGACAGTACTCCATGAACTCCAATGCGAGTCCTTTACATGGGCTACAATTCTTCACAAACTGCTCCAGCATGGGTACCTTCCAGAGTGCAGTGCTTCAGGAGTGGACTATTCCAGCATGGGCGTCCCACACTGTAACAGGTCCTGCCAGCAAACCTCCTCCTCCAGCATGGGCTCCTCTCTCCATCAGTCCTGCCTGAAACCTGCTCCTGTAGGCTTACCACAGGGTCACACTCTCTTTTGGGCAGTCAGCTCCTCCAGCACGGGATCCTTCATGGGCTGAAGAGGGATCTGATTTACTGTTAACTCCTATGGGCTACCAAGGGATAACCTGCCTCACTGTGGTCTTCACCATGAGGTCCCTCTTCCCCCTCCTTTTTTCACTGACTTTGGTGTTTACAGAGTTGTTCCTTTCACATATTCTCACTCCTCTCTTACAGCTGCTGCTGTGCAGCAGTCTCTTCTCCTCTTAAAATTGTTGTCCCAGAGGCACTACTGCCACTGCTGCTGGGCTCAGCCTTGGTCAGGTCCTTCTTGCAGCTGTCTGGCATTGGCCCTCAGACACAGGGGAACCTTCGGGGAGCTTCTTGCAGCCCCTCTGTAGCCCTTCTGCTACAAAAACCTTACCATGCAAAACCAGTACACTGTGTCTGTTTTGGGCAGTGTAGGTTATGTTCTTAATTACAGCCCTTAACGCCTCTGCACCAAAACAGAGACATGATCCAGAGCAGAGTGATGTGGCAGGACTCTGATGGCTAGGCCTGTAGGCACAGGTTGAGGCTCAGCCAAAGGTCCCAGCAAGCGTGATGGAAATCTGCGTGAGTGGAAAGCAGAGGATTACTCCCAGATGATTCGAAGTTGTGCAAAACACTGCTACTTTCTGCATACAGTGTCTGGGCTTCAGCTTTTTATTAATCAGCAGGTCCAGCTCAGGATGGAGGTGAGACTTGAAAATGTACTTGCTGAGACCTCTAAAAAATATTTTTGCCCCCTCTATGTCCAACACCTGCATCCTTCTGTGGAGGAGCAAGCCACTGCATGTCAGTAACTCAACTGGCAGGAATATTTTGGGATAAGGGTTATCACTAGGTCCAACCATGTTTGGATTTACCAAGGGTCCAAGCTGTCAGAATAAGCATGCTTCTTTGGAAGGCAGAGTTTGAGGCTCCAGGGAGAGCTCTAAGCAGTGCTGGTACAGTTGGTGGTAGTGCAGAAGAGACTCAAAACAGTCAACATTTTTCTTGTCAATTAGTGGAGTTCTAAGTCTCTAACTTCTGACTTGGGCTGAATGGTTTTTTTTAATCTCAACGAGGGGTTTCTTGGTTTCTTTGCACTGCTGCAGAGCAGCCAGCATTGACCTGTGATTTCCCAGCAGAAGGTGCCCTGGAAGGTCACACAATTGGCTTTTCTTTGTGGCTTCTAAGTTCAAAACCCTGAGGAACAGTTTTCCCCAGCAGCCTTGAGCCCCCTAACATATAAATGCTGTGGTTTATATTGAAAATGCTGGGAAGGATGCTCAGGAGTGAATGCTGCCTCTTAATAGCTTCATTTTAAGTATGGGCAGTTCCTCAGGCTTCTGCTTGGTAACAGCTCTCAGTTCTGGTTCCGGCACTCACTGCTTTCCCTCTCGCAAGCTGCAGCACTCTAGTAGCTTTCCTCCTGCTAGTGAGGAAGCTCAGGCTTAGTAGATATAGGCTCCATTTACAAAATTTTAGAGGGATGAGTTGGCCAACCATGTCCTGAATACATTAAAATAGTGATTTTTTTTTTTTTTTTTTCAGAGGGATGGGTTGGTCAACCATGTTCTTAATGGATAAAGCCAGTGATTTTCAGAAGGGTGGGTTAGGCAACCATGCACTTAATATACATAAAAATAGTAATTTTTTTTAAATTATGCAAGTTGGAAGAAAGTGCAGAGCCAAAGGGTTTTGCACATAGGTGAGCTGATAGCCTGCTATGGGAAGACTATAATTTGCCTGAAACTTATAATTTTTTTTAGCTCACACACCTGGAGAGGCCAAGCAGATAGGCACTGTGCATACTGGGTATTCCTATTCACAGCATCACGGAGCTATTCCCAACCACCTGATAGAGCTGCAGTGCATTGGAGTGGGATGTCTGTATTCTTGTCGGTTGGAAAACCTCCGGCTGCATCAATGTTCACACTGCTAAATCAGGGGAGCAGCAGGCTGATGGATTGAGTAAGGGCAGGGGTCTTGGGGAGGATTTTGCTGGAGGCCACTCAAATCCTGAAATACTGTCTTGAGTTGATCAAATCCATAGAAAATATGAAGTTTTGTGGTGACAGGGATGTGAACGCCTGGCTTGTTCTACAGGAAGCCTACCAAGTGACTGCAGAGGCTTACACTGCAATATAAACAAGCTGGACTGACTGATATTCGTAGGCTGTTACTGGAGAGAGAAGAGCTCTTTGGTTCTGAGAATTGACTGACATATGAAAGGAAACAACACAGTTTGCAGAATGGATGCAACTGTCCAGCAATGCAGTGACAGCAGGGCTTAATTGTTCATTACTTCTGGAGGGTCACTTGCACAGGTGTATATGGCAAAGACATTTATGTTCCATTAATGTGGGGGGGTGTTTCTTTTAGGCTGAGCATGTGTCATGGCAAGACAGCTGCTGCCCTGGTGGGAAAGTGTTTGTGTCAGTTTGGTATTTGATGCTGGTGCTGCCGTTCCCAGGCTTGTTACAGCACCAGGCTTGAGGAGCAGGGATGCAGGGTGTGCAGTGGTGTTCATGGGTGCAGGAACATGCAAGGGTTAATGCTGACCCTCTCCAAATGAACAGGAACTTTGTTATCTTCTGTGGGTCTCAAGGAGGGGAGCACACGCAGGGGGAAAATGTGCCTCGTGGCTGCTGCCTCCCAACAGAGGTGGCTTCCAGGATCACCGTTTCTCATGTCAGAGGTTGTATCAACACAGGCTTCCTTCATTTCCCTGCAATCACTGCTGCTGCAGGGTGGGTCATAGATGGGGCAGGAATAGCCTTGCCTTCTCCAGGAGTGTCATTTCAGAGAACTGCTGCAGAGCAGGCAATGGTCCCAGTAAAGTCAGAGGATGATACCAATCTGCTTGCAATTTTTGCAGTTTGTGTTTCAAGACGGATGAAGATAATAAATAGAGGAATAAATGTAACTCTGTCCAAAGTTTTGACAGGCAAAAGCAAATATTTGCACAGATGTTCTGGCTCCTGTCTTTTACTTGGGATCATGATGTGTTTGAAGCAATTCACACCCACCTGGAGCATGGATCTGCTTTCACAGCTCTGGAGCTCCTGCCACTGCATATCCTCCAGCAGCGCTGTGGAAGGCTTCATACCCAGGTCAGGGCCAGTGATTGGGGCAGAGCTGGAGAAGGGAAGCACTGCAGCCAGGATGCCCAGAGGGTGCTATACTGGTGTCTGATGAATAGTGATTTTCAGGAGGGATGTCTTCTGCAGCCCGGTTTTAGGAGAGTCTGATTTTTCACTTGCTGGAAGATGATGTTCTGTCCTTCACTTTGTTCATGGCACACTTTGTGCCACAGGAGCAGCCATAGCTGTGGGACACTGTGTAGAGGTGCTGGTTCTCCAAGGCGTGGCAGAGAAGGCAAGTGGGACTTGCTGGCTGCAGTATCAGCTTCTTCCATGATCTCTCCCCCTGCCTGCATCTCTCATGTTGTTTCTCCATGTTTTATATCTGGACAGGCTTGTTGCACTTGCATTGTATCACTACATAAAGAAAATACCATGAGCAAAAAAACCCCATTTTTTTCCTTCATGGGGAGCTTTTCTCTTTAAGCTCAGGCCACTTCTCCGGCCTTAGTCTGTCTGTTAGTAAAATCCAGGAAAACCCCAGTCCCGTGTTTTCCTGTGCAGGGGGGACATGCATGTTTGTGTGGTGCTGGGACAGGTAGCAAGAGTGGGGACACTGCACTAGCTCAACCACGGAGCTACTTGGGGGCTTTGGCAGGGGATGCTCATGTGTGAATAGCTCTGCCCCGGCAGGGACACACTGTGGAGGCTGAAAAATGGGCTGAGAAATGCCCTGGTTAATGGACTGTGTGTTGTCAGCCTTGAGACTTCTGTGGGCAGTGCAGACCCTGGTTTTCTCTGCCTGGCCAAGGGAAGGCACAGACAGTACTGTTCGGACGGAAAACCTCTCTGGCAGGACAGGTTACAGGAACAAACTGGTGGAAAATGGTTGTGTTTAGGGAAGGGATGCTCAGAGACCTATCCTGTCCAGAGCAGTTGCAGCTGCCATGCCCCTGGCTCTTGCTGAACACCCTGGAGCAATCAAAGCCACTATGTAAAAATACAGTTGGTTCCATCACCCTTGTCTCTGTGCCCTGCCCTGCCCTGCCACCAGTCACCCCAGCCGGGCGAGCCCAGCAGAACCGCAGGGCATCCCTGTGGGTCACCAACCGCTGGCTGCTGCTCCCCCCCCCAATGATGTATTTCCCAGATCCGTTTGTTTTTCTATGCCTGTGATATTTGCTAGATTAAAATCTCTCTTACCCCTACAGAGTTGAATGTCTTCCACTGTGCATTTTAGAAACAGGTACTTGATAAGGTGGAAAAAGCAGCTTTGAGTCATGTGATGCAGGTAGTTTTTTAAGCTACATGAATCTACTGAGAAGGAAGGAGGCTTAATGTGCTGGAGAGCATCTTTGTAAGCAATCCTCAACCTGTAAGACTGTTCAGTTTTACTGGGATTTGTATGCATTTTACTTTTATAGGTTGTTTTTTTTAATGGTTTGATAAAATGTTATTTGGGGACAAATTGTACCTTTTTTTAAATGCAATATTCCAATGTGGTGTATTCTTATTTTCAAGAAAATAACATTGAAGCCACCACGTGCTTGTCAACATAACATATCCAATGTGTTATTTGTTTTTAAAACTGGAACCTGATCATGAAGTGTGTGTTACTTTACCTGCTGGTTGTTGCACATTAAAGAGGTTGCTCAGATGTATGGACATCACCTGTCACTAAATTAAAAAGCGAAATACAGGAGAGTCATTTTTCTCTGCTGGAATGTCACTGAAAGCCACTGCAGATGCTGCTACTCAATGGGGATTGCTGAGGCTAAATGAGTGTAGCCTCACCCAAAGACCAACCCAGCCAACACAAAGATTTCCATCGCTTTCAGTGGGGTTTTAGGGTGGGGAGCTGGCACTGCTGCTGGACTGAGGGTCCCTGTATATCAAGAGATGCAGGAGGTGGTTTGGAGCAGAGGAGTCCCCAGCAAGCAAGAGGCTGAGGGAAGGGAAGGAGCTGGCAATGATGACAGCTCTCACTGCCTCCTCATACTTGTCTCCACTTGGATTTTGTGTCCGCTCTCATTTTGCAGCTCAGGAGCTGCAAGCTGTTTGCTTTTGCTGGTTTCCGCCATGACTGCCTGGCTTTTGGAAAACAGACCCTTTGTAATGGCCTTCCCTGTGTTTATTCTGCAGTCACTTGAGAAGGGTCCAACCCAGCATCTCTTGATCCATGTTTATTTTCTGGGACCAGCTCTTCAGTAATGCCCTCACTACTTACCAAGGCAAGTTTAAAATAGCCTCCTGTCCTATTAGTGCTGGGAAGAAATCTGTCAACTCTGGTATCGTGGAATATCTGGGCCCCACTATTCTTAGCAACACTCTCTTTCCAGGCTATATATGGGAGCTTAAGGCTCCTCTAATGATGCAGTTCCTAGTAATATTTATCTTGGCGGTGTTATGGAAATCTCCATCCCTTGGGTCATGAGAGCTGAGGATCTGTCTCAGATCCCTGATGTGGTTTTCTGTGTTGGTGACCCCCACTATGCTCTTTATTTCTCAGAGGGTTTTTTTAACAGGTTTCTCTTTTGTCTGGTGTTGAAATCTACTGTTTCCCTGGCACAGAAAAGATTCTCTTTCTTGATCTGCACAGCCCTGCTGATGGTTCCCTCTCTGACCATATTGGAGGTGCATGTGACAGAAGAGATCTGTGAGAGCAGCTGTACTGGGTGCAGTCACTTGGTGTTGTACCCAGCTGTGTCCAGGTGTGGAGGAGCCACTCACAGGCAGCTCACATCCAGTGGGCTGCAGGGGAAAGTCAGGACCACTTGTAAATGCTGTGTATGGATATTTGGGCATCTTGGGGCTGCAGCCCATTGCCAGGGGATGCTGGTGCTGGGGAAGAGTGGCCTCAGGTGGGCCTGCCTGTAGTGTCCTGCCAGGGATAGCAGGGGCCAGGTGACCACAGTGCTTTACCTGCTTCACATGGTTTGAGCTACAGCCCAGATGCACACCACTGATGTTACTCTATGCCCACCACTCTGAGCACAAACTTGCAACCAGGACATTTTCCTTTTACTCCAGCTTGGGTTTGAACAGACAAAGGGGAAACCTGAGAGTGTGCCCCATGCCAGGACTCCTCATGCAGGCTGCCAGGAGCAGCTTGCTCTCTTCTCCCAGTGCAGGCCAGTCACCCAGTGAAATCATTCTTGGATAAGGTCTGCAAAAAATAGCTTAACTTTTCAGAAGCCAAATGAGCATTAGAGCATGGTCGTGAGGTCAGGTCAGACCTTCAGTCAACCCCAGATGGTAAGCAGGAGGCTTTGGAGAAGGCCCCATGGCTGCAGCAAGGTTTCTTTTTAGGTGCTTTCTGTGTTGTTCTGTATTTGCAGACAGATCTCAGGTCTGGAAAAGCTCCCCTGGTGGCACCAGGCTGGGCTAGACTCTTTCCCTGTGGGCTACAAGGACTGCCATGAGTAAGCTTATGCATTTGTCTGTCTGTCATTTGCCTGACCACAGGCATACAGCCACAGTAACTATCCAGCTCAGGCACTAAAAGGCAGTAGGTGTGGGATGCAAACCTCCCCATGGGCAGTACACAGGGAAGTGCTACTTTCACGGGATATCTGTGAGTGGGACTCAGGGAAGTGCAGACAGAGGAAGTGCTGACAGCCAAGAAACTGCCCCCACCATGCCTTGAACATCATACTGGCCCCAGAGGGTCTCCTAAACCTGCCTTTGATTGCAGGCCATACTCACTAGCTCCAGACCCTCCCTGGCTGTGTCAGCACCCATCACAGCAAGGACTACCAGGGATTGAGCTGCTCCCCAGGATTGGCAGCCTCTGCCAGGCACTGAGGTTTGTCTCCTCCAGCACCAGAGAAATGATGGATCAGCAGTAACTGCCAGGAGGCTTTCAGGCAGAAAGCAAGGCTCTTGCTCTCGGACAGGCTGATGTAACTCAGCATGTAAATTTGGTACAACATAACAAATAATTTGAGCTGAGCTCCTATGAAGAAAGCTATGAACAAAAAAAGCATTGTTGCTAAGAAATGTGGAAACAGAGACTAATAATGTGGCTCCTGCCAGGGAGCTAATGAAAGTGTAGCAGTGTTCAGCCTGCGCTCTCACACGGAGTGCTTGCTCGTGGCAGTAAATTAAGCGCAGCACAAATGGGTGCAGTCTTGTCCGTGGCCGCTGCCGCCTCACGTGGTGGAAATATCAAAGGTTCCTGATGGCTGTTCATTACCCTGTGCGTGAGAGGGGAGCAATCCGTTGCTGGCTCCATTATTTCCATGACAGCAAGGAAATGACTATGGGAGGTTTAAAAATGAAAGAACGCAGCAAGGTTAGATGGATCGAACCTCAACAGCCTGTTGCTGGTCGCCGTGGTCAATGCTAAGCCCGGGTCTGGGAGATGCCACACTATCTCCAGAGTGATGGAAAACTGGGCCCCCTTTTTGCTTCCAGCTAATTGCCAGTTCATGGACTGTGAACCTTTGACCTTGAAAATCCCTAGAAAACTTATTCTGATGTGTGGCAACCAGTATGGCACAGCTCCTCAGCAAGGAGACTCTGCTGTTGTGTCGTCAGAAGAAACTTCGAAGTGTTCGCTGGGTACCAGATCTGCTTCTGACAGTACAAGGAGCTGACAAGTTCTATTTCCTGTACTCTGTAGAGATGAAAACCGTGGAGCTGACAGGTGGCTGTGGCTGGTGTACCACCTACAAAGGTTTCCTTCTGGTCTTTACAGTTTGGAATGAGAGCAAAATAGTCTTAATGTGCTTTACTTGCTGCCACATGGAGACTGAGGCAGAGTCAGTCACAACAAAAGAGTGATACAAACCTGCCCTATGAGCACACCAGGGCAAAGCAGGAAAAGGCAAGAATATCCCCAGCCACCAACCTCCTGCTGCAAGCCAGCCTCACATTTTTATCTCAGCAAACAAAATTACCTTTGCCTCGTTCAGTCCTTTCTCCAGAGGAAAGTGGTTTGGTTTGGAGAAATTGTAAGCAGACTGAAGGATTGAAATCTGGCCAAAGATGGGCTCTGTGCGGGGTGTCCTGGGAAATGGGCTGATGTCTTGTCCTCACAGTCTGACTCTCACCATTTCTGATGATGTAAGGCATTTATTGTCTGTCCCTCCCACGCATGCTGAGAGAGGGGAGGGTATATGTGTGTGTTTAATGGGCTTGTGTTGGATTTTTTTTCTCTTCTGGACCCAGACTAGGCAGTGCTGAACTCTGGCACCTTCTTGACAATCTGAACTGCAGCTTTTTTTTAAAGTGAAATTGCAGTGAAAACTCCAGAAATGGCTTTTTTTATGAATAAGCAAAACAAACCATGTCAAAATGCATTTCAGCTGTTGGTAAAACAGCATTTTTAAATGAATCTTCCCAACATTTTGGTAACTGAGCTGTGTGTTTGGGAGCGTGCGGTCTCTTGGCTGTGTGCTCCAGAGGAATAACCGCATGAGGCGCCATGAGAAGCGAAGTTTTAGCAATGCATTGACTCTCACATCGATGAGTTGCTTGCTCTGTACTGCAGCGGCTGCAATGATCTGATTTCAGCTGATGCAGGGGATGTCCCTAAGCTTGGGTACTGTCCCCATGTCTGCCCACAGCAGCAAAATGTCTGCACGGGAAGAGGGAAATGGAGGAGTCAGAGCTGGGTCTTGTGATTAGGTCATGGTTGGGGACTGAGGTGTTGGGAATGGCAGCAGGAGACCCATTTGGGGCTTTTTTACCCTGTTGCTGCTGCCTGGCTGCTTTCCAAGAATGCTCTGCCCAGACAGGCTCAAAGGCCTTGCTAAGACTCAGGATGCAGGATATTTATTTTGGTGTTATCTGCCTGGTCAGAGGAGGAAATTAACTTTGATGCAACTTGCTCTTGATATCACCCTGGTGTCAACACACAGCTGCTCAACCACTCTGCTGTGGTTACAAATTCATCCAAGTCCCTGCTCCAGTGTTTTCACAATCACTGATGTTAACTGCCCTTCCCTTTCTCTATAGCAATAAGTAAAGGGCTGTGCTCTTGCCCAGGCGAGTGCCTGACTAATCACGAACCACTTCAGCCCTCGATGGGGAAGAAAACACCAGTAAAACACCAACAACAGGGACAGAGATAGGAGAGGTTCCTCACTGCAGCATCTGGCTCAGGCTGTCCCTAAAGCCATTTAGTACAGGGAGCTTGGAGGAAACGTAAATAAGAATGACAAGGAGCCTTTGGCTTGTTCCTTTTCTTATGCTCACACCTCCAAGTACTGCTGAAGGCAGGTTGGAGGGGGACCACGGGGCATTTGCCCACACTGCTGCAGGTGCTCCCCAGAAAACCCTGTGGGCAGCAGGTGCTGCTTGGCAGCCCACCACCAGCAGCACAGCCCCAAGGCTTTGGCTTAATAGAAAACCAGTAGGGAAGCTGCATGCTAACAGCTTTCAGTGCTTACTACACACAGTTAAGAATTAAAGAGGGAAGAGGTAGGGATGCACCCAAGGTGAGAGAACAAAATACATTGGGGCTACAAGTGAAATTTTATGTTAAGTAGTCAAATTAGCAACTAGGGAAAAAAAAACAAAAAACATAAAACGGTGTTAGACTGATTTTAAGGAAATTGATTCCAACATGGCACTTTGCTCTAATTGTATGCAGAGATGTCTCGATGGAAAACAAAACTGTTTGGAAATGGCATCCCTGCATTATCATGCAGACTAAAGGGGTGGGGGGGTGGAGGGAATCCATCTTATTCACAGCAAGTTTGTTTTTACTGATCTTGTGCCTCTCAATTACTTTTTAATGGTCTGCATTGAAAAGAAATTCCTGTATGCACACTTGAGAATATGAAAACACCCAAAGGATAGCTTATGATTTAGTAGGATTAAAGTATTATGTATGCAGGTGTAGCACGTTTCAGGTTATTAGTAATCCAATCTATTTTTTATGACATTATGGTGTAATTTTCTGTATGAAACTTCAATGTAAGTCCTGAGCTGTATCGGAACATAAACTAAAATGTTCCTGACTGTCACTTTTCATGGTCTTTACTTTGATTAATAAATGCAACAAGAGCTATAACGTTCTTCAGTACGAGGCTACAATCATCCTTCAATCAAAATGTGTCCCTCAGCTTTTTATAAGTTTCCACATCAATATGTAGGGCTTGAGAAGGAGCAGCCATAGGATTTCATTGCAGCTGAAGATACGCCTGAAAGGCTCTGCAGAAGATGAGTGTTTTCGCCGGCTGCAGCCAGCCAATCTCCCTGTCATGGTGAGCAGTCATGTCCTTGTTGTCAAGCATGGAGGTGGAGAGCTGGGGAGCAGAGGGGAGATGCATACTGCAAAACTGGATGTGGAGGTGGCACCTCGAAGTTCAGATATATTTGATTTTAATCTCATTTGGGCACCTCACTCAGAAATAACATTTTCCAATGCACCCCAGGTTTGGTGTGGAGCTGTACTCCAACAGTCGGGCTTGTGTGGGAGAATTGAACTGCAGCAACAGACTTTGGCATTATACTCAGTAGCACAGGTTTGTAACCACAGTGTCTACAACTCACAACAGAATCCAAAAGTGGGCCTCAGGATGCAGCTGGAGGGCAGACAGGGAGAAAGGACATATGCTGCAGTTCCCCACCCTCACCAAGTACATATTGCAGTGCCCTTGACTGCCAGTGTCAGGAGAAAGCTACTCCACATTCCCTCTGCCTCGTCCTACCCCAGCCCCACTGCCCTGCCCATGATCTATGGAGGGGAAATAACTCACAGGCTTGCAGGGTTGGTCTGTTTTATTTCTGAATTATTCTTTACATTGTACAATATATAAAAATACAGAGTACCCAAAAAAAATTCACAGTGTCTAAAGGCAGTGATTACAGTCTAGGTCACCTTTATACTAAAGTACCATCAAGTTCAATTGCATAGGAAGGGTGATGTGCCTTCACAACAGAGTCCAATAATACTCTCCAGGTTTTGCTGTTTTGGGGCAAGCATTCTGTGTTAGCATAATAATTTCCCACGTATCCAAGATCCAGTATTGTATCTGTCACTCTCAGTTATAAGCTAAATCCTATCATTTCCATCTCACATACTGTTCATCCTGCCTAAAGCTTCCTCTGTGGGAATGCTTCTAATTAACCACCTTGCTTTTAAGTATGTGCAGGTTTGGATGCTAGCTAAGGAAGGGTGTGTGGATGGAACCCCCTCGACATGCAGCTGGCTGTTTTCGCGCCGTTTGACGTTTTGGTACTGAAAATGTTTTAGCAGCAGTTGTCTATGGCTCATCCACGCCAAGCCCTGCTCGACTCCATGGCGTGCGAATGAAGCACGTCCCGCTCGTGGGGGCTGGAGTGCAGAGTTAATACTTTCCACCATCGGAATTGTTTAAAACCAAATTGCATCTGGGACTTGCAGAAAGTCAAATGCTGCTCTGACAGCACTGAGCCCTCTCAAATAGTGAGTTTGCAGCTGAGGCTGGAGGCAGAAAGGAGAAAAAGTAAGATCAGCTTTAACTAAATCAGGTCAACCATGTCTAGTTGCAGATGTCCCTGCTCACTGCAGGCGGCTTGGACTAGATGACCTCTAAAGGTCCTTTCCAACCTAAAACATTCTACGATTCTCAGTTCAAGACCCAAACTTACGTTGGATGCAATTGAATACTTAGATGTGTGGCTATCTGAAGAACGGGTTGCTGGTTTTGCTCCTCCAGCCAGAGTTAATGTGGAGACTAAAATTTCACATAAGGCCCAAAGGAGGAATTTCCAGGTAGAACAGTTGAGACTGATTAAGTCAAGTCTCACAGGGACCCAGCTCCAGAAGTACTGGCAGCATCAAAGGCTCTGGCACTCAGACTGCATCAAAATTTGTAGGCTGCTCACCTACCCCAAATCTGCTCTTGAAACCACTTGAAGAAGTTTCCTCCTACCAAGCTTAAGGGGAAGATTCACCTCTTTGAGTCTGGGCTTAGTCATGAGGGCATTTAAGTGATTTGTTGGAAAAAAAAAAAAAAAAAGCTTCAAAGCCAAGGTACTGAGCAGTTCTCTGATATGCTAGACACCTCCAAGGGGTGCTGTGCCCTGCTGTGCATGTGGGCTTGCTCAAGGGAGTGACCGTGTGAGGGACAGCTGCAGAGTCTCAGCACTAAGGCTGGAAAAGCTCAGGGGACAGCCAGGGCACCAGGGTTCTGGCTCCCATGGCCTGGTGGCTTTTTTGGAGCCCTCTGAAACCAAAAACCACAAGTCTCTGAGGTTTCTCTTCTACTAAATTCTGGTGTGATGACCAGCTTACAACTCAGAAAGCAGTTGTTAAATTCCTTAACATGGAAGATGACATTTTCCTTGTTCTAACAGATGATGTCTTTTGCTCTAATGGTACAATATTTGTTACTCCTACTTGCTATTTTAATTTTCTTTGCACAATTACTCCCTACTTATAATTACAAAAACAATAGTGACACACATGAGAGATTTGGAAGGCTTCCTCAGAAAATATAAGCAGGAACAAGAATCTTTTTCTTAATCATACTTAACCAGAGTGATTTAGGGGAGAATCAATATTTCTAACTATAAAAATCAATTTTCTTTTCAAGTAAAAAAAATTCCATTTCATTTACCTCAACAGAATTGTTTTTTTAAAGTTATTGGGAAGGATACTAGGTTTTAAAAGTTGGGTTACCTTTTTTTTTTTTTTTCTTCACTTTGTCTCTGTAGAATTTGAATATCAGCACTGCCTCTCTAATTCTAAATTTTCTCTGCAGGCATTTTGCTAAATATATATATTGTATGTGTATATATTATAAATATATACTGTATCTATCCACTGATGGATGTAAACACTATTAAAAAATGAAAGAGTACACAANATATAACTCTGCCCCCACTACATTTGGTACAAAGAATAAATCAGTCTCCGTGGACAGCAATTTTCTCTCCAGGTGGGCTTAACATCAGATTAACACTGGACATGTCAAGTGTTCTGCATCAGACATGGACTCCATTCCTACTTTCTGTTGATTTCAAATCAAGCACCTCATTTTCTGAATGTAAGGCATCAGGAACAGTTGTGGTAAGACAACACATCTATAGTATCCTATAGTATCTGTACAGTTCATATAGTTAAGAGCAGTCCTGGCTCATATGCTGAACATTCAAGTGCACCTTTAGAGCGACAGCACCTCTTACACTGTTGTTTTGATTGTCAAGTGGTTGGTTTACTACTGAGCTGCTCAAGTTACTTCTGGTGATGGCTGATCAAGCCCAACAGCAAAGGCTCAGCATGGCCTGAACAATGTCATAATGCACACCCCATCTGGAGGCAGAAAGGCAGCCCCTTCCATGGAAAAAGAAAGAAAAATGGCCTAATGAAAGATGTTTCCGCTACATACTTGGCTGTAAGATTGCCAGCGTATTTTACATACCTGAATCCTGCTCAAAGGGTTTGCAGAGGACCAGCGTCACTAGACCGACACAGCAACTGCCCAGATTCTCCTTATCTTAGAAGTGAAAAGAACCCAAACCAACCAATCAATCAAACAAAAAACAGCACTGAAAAAACTACAGCAAGACTCTTTTGGAAAGCAATGCTCCCACCTAAGTGCATTTCAGCTGTACTGGAAGATGGCCTTAAGAACAGGAAATTTTAGCAAGTTTGACATCCAGCTGCAAGAGCAATTCAAGCTGCTACAGATATTACAGCCCTGATGATCAAGCTGCCAAATTACCTGGATTGCAAGAATATCACTGTACATGCTGTCATTAACCTGCCACGCATTAGAGAGCTCATAAAAAATGCAACCCTCACACCACATTAACACCGCCCTTACAGAACTGCGCTCTCATGCATGCATTAATTGAGTAATAAGCATTCTGATTTCCTTTTTCTGCTCTCTCTCCCCTCTCCTGGATTCTACTTTCTGCTTGAATGGAGTCTACAGACCCTTGCTGTGATTGCCAATTATATGAAAAAGGGCTGAATCCTTTTGGATGGCTGGTAAGAAGGCATATCTTGATAAACTATAACCACTCTCAAAGCATCTACCCTCCAATAGCCTACAAAATATACACCTCCTGAGCACAATGGCAGTAATGACCTCTCTTGGTGAGCTGAGCATTCGAATTACAGCTGCTATATGGCACTTTGGGAGGGGAAAAAAAAAAAAATCAGTTGGAATCATGTTATTCTGTGAGGCCAAAAAATGGAAGGGGGGTGTGGGAAAGAAAGGAAAAATAGAAAATTCAAATAATTGCAAAGTTTGACTTGCTCACATCCCCCAGACTCCAGCTGCAATCCTGCCACAGGCATGGTAATTGCAAAATGTGCCAATACAGGGAATCTTCTAAAGGGGACGCTTGGAGATGGCTTTAATTTTACCATGACTAGAGTGACCTTGGGAGCCAATGTCTTCTTCTCAGTCACATAAATTGAAGCTGGGAAATCCCATCCTGCTAGCCTAACATAATAATTTTCAACCCTTGGGCTCCATACTTGTTAGAACTACTTTAAGTCGGGATTTTCAGTGTTGCTGAGCAAGGGGTGGAAATTCAGTGAGATGAGATCGACTCATTATGGCATGAGGCACAATGGCATTATTCCCCAAATGGGATTTAGGGGCCTGGGAAGACCCTCCTTGCAGGAGTTGGTAACTCTGCTGTTGTTCTCCTGCTTCCCTGGTGATCCTGCCACTCTCACCCTGGCTTTGCGGCCAGTGTCGTTAGGGTCACCAAGCCTCTGTGCCTATTTGGAGGGTTGCAGCAGGTTGTTTCTGACAGAACTTCAAGGTCTGCATCAGCTCCTGACCCTGCTGCTTCAAACGTGAGTACATTTATTTAAGGGCACCTCCCTCTCTCTCCCCCACTCTGTTCTATCTATTTGACCTGGTGAGACCAGTGCAGAAGCAGGATGAGCTGCTAAATTAGAAAAAAAACACCTGCTGGAAACCATGGGCACCACTGAGCCTAAGGTGTCCTCCCTGGCAGCACTAATGACCTCACTTCATTACAAATATCCCTACGGCCTTCAATCACTGCAAACTGAAGTCAAAGAAAGCAATTAAAAAACGGGAGGCTACTCTATTCTTGCCTTCTGGCCAAACCACCACGGCACAGGCTTTCAGAGCCACGTTGGCTTTTCCTTGCAGGAAAAGCAATATACCTGTCACAAGCAACACATTCTTTCTTCATTTCCTACTGGCTGCCTACATGAAAGAGCTGAGTACACAGCCCAAGCTGGGCTTCCCAACAAGCAACTGCAAAGGAACACCACTGAGAATCGGTGTCAGTGTCGGCTGACAGCAAAACCTGAACTAAAGCGCAGACAAACAGGACTGCTGGGAACACGGCTGAGGCGATGGCCAAGCACGGGCACGGCAACTGCTCGAGTAAGATGCAGACAACAAAGCCAAGCTCGGGACCACGTGGAGCTCATGCACATTTCAGGGTGTACTTTTATCTCATGCTCAGTATTGCGACATTCTAAAATCCTTAGCATCAGGAGTTCATTATAAATATTTAGAAACACTGAATGATAACAGTGGTGAACTTGTTCACGTTGCTAACACACTGGATGTAATTGTACATTAAGCACCAGCAATAAGTTTCCTTTTGGCCAAACAATTATGTCAGACAAACATCTGGTTGTAGACAACATGGCTTCTGCATCGAACTAATACAGTTCTTAGAGACACAGTCACACACTTACACAGAATTACATTTCAAGGCTGGATATACTGTTTAATAATGCTACCGCCCCAATTTACTTCAATAGCTGCAGCAGCATTTGTTTGTTGGGTTGTTTTTGTTCAGGAAAATGAAAGAAATACTGGCAAACAACGCACATTACTCAGCTGTGTTACTATTTCATAGAGTACTGACTGGAAGACACTGTAAGAATGTGCAGCAAGACTTTCTGGGTCATCTCAGACTTTAGAAACATTCCTTATGAAAATATCCTCCCCCTGCAAAATTGGAATTATTTACTCTTTGAAAGTAAAGGAAATAAAAGCCAACAATAAAATAAGAGGAAAAATTAACCCAAAGCATGGTGATTTCCCACAAGAAGAGCTTGGCCTCTAAAGTTGCTGTACCTGGCAGACACAATCAAGATCAAAGCTAGAACAAAAAGAGTTAACACTGTCTCAGAAAAAAAGAGGGGAAAAAAAAAAAAGATAAAGGAAGAAAGAAAAGAAAAGCCCATGGCTCTTGAGCGGCAATCATCACATCTTTTTTTCCAGTGATACAAAGATCTTTGTTTGTTAAGCACTCCAAGTTCATGTCTCCAATGTTATCCCAACATTTGCTTTTCTCAGTGTCTCACTGCCTGTATAATTTTCTTTTAATTAAGACTGGAAACATTCTGGAAAGCTTCTTTAGGTAATGCGCTTTGTTTGCATGTTGTTTCCCATCAGCTGAATTGCGTATTACCAAAGAAGGCTGTGGAGAGTATTTCCTGTAATATGAAAAGGTTATGTTGAAGATACAGGGAACACTGCCCTAGAAAGTCACATTTTTTTCTTTTTTCTTTTTTTCCCAGAAACATTAAAAAAAAAAAAAAAGGAAAAGAAAAGAAAAGGAAAACATTCTTCAAGTTGTTGGCACAATGGAGTGCCACTCGGCCTGCCACATGAGCTGCATGTCATCCAGTGCACCACTGCTACCCTGTCTCAGCAAGGATGTTCCTCACCAGACAGACAAGACACCCCTGCCCCAGGAGGCCACCTCTTTCCTTGCTTAGAGTGCAAGTCCTTCCTGTGTCATGTGCTGCTGTGTGCTGGCCACCAAGCCCAGCACACAGCCATCTCTTTCACAACGTCAGCCTTGGACAGCAGTGCTGGTCTTCCAACCGTAAGGAGTTGCAGTAGTAAGAGCCATCTCCAGCCAAATATCCACAAAAGCTCTGCAGTATGGTCTGTATGCATTTTTGTCCTTGTAAGGAGATGTGCTGTTTACAAGAAATATAATTAACCAAAGGAGAAAAAAAAATTTAAAAAAAAAAAAAAAAAGACCCTACTGTACAATATTTACATCTAGAAGGTGGGCCAGTATTTGGTCCATAAAATCAATTAAAAAAAAAATTCATTAGAAAGTGATCCAGTCCTGTAGGATCTGTCCATCATCAGCTGTTGGTAAAGGTCCTTCCAGGGGAGGCCTCAGGCCTGTAGTCATATTTATTCAATGTACTCGGGTAATATGTTGTTGTGTACACGTTGGTTTGCTGCAATGGGTAGAAGTTGGTCCTGTCATCTGGTATCAAATTGTTCTTGTTAAGTGTCTGCAAAAGAGAATAGGAGATGACAGATATAGCTACAGTGCCACAACATTGCTCTTTTCTACCTGTGGACACCTCCCTTTCACCTGCCTGACGGTCTCTGCTGGCAGCCACCATCGCCTTCCCTCCGGCTGGGAGAGTAAGACCTCATACTCACTATGGGGCTAGTCTGGGGGGGACCACAGCTCCTGCCAGGTCTCCTTCGCTGCACCTGCACTCAGCTACTGCTAGGGCCAGAACCCAGAGCCTTCTCCAGAGACCTGGAGTCTCCTGGCAGATGGCATGCTGTCTGAACAGCATTGTCACGCAGAACCATGCTGGGCCTACACAAAATTTGGTGATTAATGGCAGAACTCAATCTAATCTCTTTCAAAATGCTTGTGTTAAAGGCTGCAGCTCCCTCTCCAAACAGTTGCCAAAGGGCAGCTTTTACTCTTACTCTTTGGAAGAGCAGGTGTGCATTTACCTGATCTCCATCTCCATTGGTAGATGTCCAGGTTTGGACCCCCCGATATTAAGTGTGTCACTTCTGTAAGCTACAGTATAAGTAACAAATCATGGTCACTTTTGGAAAAACTAAAATGACTTAAAAAAATTAACAACCATGTAACAATTGTTGGCAACAATAACATAAAAAAAAAAGAGAACCACAAACACCCTTTTTACCATAAAAAATGTAGAAATGGTTTTTTTTTTCCTCCCTCCCCTCTTCTCCCCTTCTTTGTTTTCTGACCAGCAAGCAGCTGTCCCCCTCTCCCCAGATGAAAGCCCATTTCTATACCAGCTGTTACCTCTGTACAAGGATAAATTGCCATTTTGGGAGGTGGGGATGCAACAATTTTATAGAGCTTTCTCCTGCACCTTTATATTAATTCCTGTGAATTTGGTTGAAGGACCTTTATGACAGTTTTTTTGAGCTAACCCCTGGCTTCAATTTCTTATGTTTATCTTCTGGCCTATATCACTCCCACGTGCACCTTTAATGGCTGTCATGCAGGAAACTGATTCCTTTGATTTGGGAGGTGGCACTAGGCATGTCTGCTAAGGCATCCTCATGATCAGGACACAGCACATACAAAGAGAGTATGAGCATCCTTCCTGCTTGGAGCACAGGGATGGAGAGGTCTAATGAGGCAACTAGTCCTGGGACCTAATGGTTGTTCTGCCACAACCCAATGCTCCTGGAGAAACCACTTTACTTCAGTTCTCCCTTTGAACAAACAGCTCATACCCGGCCCAGCTCAGGGCAAGATGATAATTAACTAGTGTTCAAGTCCATTAAATACCCAGCTCATTTGCTTTACTCAACCCATCTAAATCCAGTCACCTAAACTTCAGGCATTATGGCTCCATCAGCAAAGCAGGGAGAAATCTCCCTTCTGCATGTAGGCAGATGCAGATGGAAATTGCATTCTCGGGAAGCCCCTGTGTTGGCTGCAGCAGCAGTAAGTTAAATCTGCAAACAGTGGGTATATAACTTTTAGGAGGCTACAGTTAGGGAGTAGGGTCTTGCCTTGTGCATACCCCCATTGCAGTCAAAGCTGTGGCTGCTGAAATGATCAGAGCAACCCCTAGGATCAAAGATGAGTTCAAAGACAAGACCACAGGCACTAATCTATCTCCCAACTTCTTTGTAATTAAATCATTTTACTGCATGGGAAGAGGGAGAGGGGGAGGAAGAAAAGAAAATGCTTTATTTTAAACTGATAGCACACTGACAGTTACAGCTACTCTGGGAGCTGCAAATTCCAGTTTCATACAAGATGTTAGGAAGAAAGGCTTTCCTGTGACATAAGTACTGTGGAAAAGAAATTTCCCAATTGCTGAATTACCAAATAACATGTTTGGTACGTGACCTGAAACATCTCAAGTGTGAAAATCAGAGGAGACCCAGTCTTCTCCTGGCCTGACTGCAGTCCGATGAGGCTGATTCCCACTGCCACACTCCTTGGGCTGTCTTAGATGTGGTCCAGCATCCAGGCCTTGTCTGGGTCACTTTTTGGGACAGTTAAGTTTCATGCCAAGATTATCACCTCTGAAACATGTTGACATCAAAATCCTGACCTGGGATGGCTCAGGACCATCTCAATCTGAGAACAAAGACCTCAGGACTCTACTTTTTTTTGCTTCCAGTTGTAAAATCTGTATGAGTTTCAGTATGTCCCATGGCGTTTAAAACTTATCCCTTACAGCAGACTTAGCATTTAATTAACACAATTTGCATTTTCCTTTCTCTCTCCTCTTACTTTCATATAACATTTAATTAGGGAAAAAACCCCACAACTGCTCCTTTGCTCTTTTTGGTTTTAGTTTTGATGGAGGGCTTATATCTTAGGGAAATACTTATGAAAATGGTTTAGTGGAATTTATAATGCAATTAGCTGCAAGGAATTTGTCTCCGGAAGCGCTGAAATGGCAGTCCTGTTCTAAATCAGCATGATCAATGTGCACTGCCTTAGCGTTTCCCCACACAAACTTATTGTCTGTCTCATTTTAATAAATAGATGATTAGGTTCCCTAGCACTAGAAATAGGTTGATATTTTGAAGGGAAATCAGGCGGCAGTGAATTTTAGAGAGGTATACACACACACCCCCAACCTGTGCATGTACTGCAGGAGAAGTGGTGAGCAGTTAAATCTCTCTGGGTGGGTTGCTGTTCTGCTGTACTGAGAGCTTTAACCCTTACTCTTGTCCTGCAATTCTTTGCTGTGACAACACAGAGATGGCCAACAATTTTCCCTTGGGAAGATAGTCCCCCAATGTTGTATGGGCTATGCTGTTGGATCAAAGCTTCTGAGCAGCTTGAATTCACTGAAGTTAACGTGGGGATGAAAACAGCCTGCTGCACCCATAGGTGTTCCCACCAATATTTATCAGTCCTGACAGGAAAGACCGAGTCCTCACCACTGCACAACTACAGTCAATCACAAAAAGTAACACAGACCTGACCTTGCTCACACCACAGCTCTTACGAGTGATTGTTCTCCTCGGCCACCTTTGAGCCAAGTTCCCAGTGCCCAAGAAGTGGTTGCTGAAGAAAATGCCCAATAACTCTTAGAAGGGACAATTCTCTGGCACTTTGGTAGGGACATACTTGTGGCTGACTAAAGCAGTGCAGGGAGCCCTAGAGCTCAGGCTATTCTCACTGGAGGTTTCAGAGAAGGAAGGAAGATTTGCCTCTGCTGCCTAAGCCCTTCTGCACTACTGTTCTGCACCCTGCATGGAGATATGTCAGTCATCAGCATCCACCAGACCCTACTAATGACACTTTTCCAGATGCTCTACCTGTATTTTACCCTTCTTGCCGTCTGCTCCCTCCCATATTAAACACTGCTGTCCCCTCTTGCCAGCAGCTATGGCCTCTTGGGATTGGTTTCTCTGTAAGCAGGATCAGAAAGAACCAAAATCCCGATCAGCACTGACTGCTGAGACATCACTTAGTGCAAGATCTCTGTGCCACACTTATGATGCATTTCAAACACCGAGAGAAACCTATTTCAGGCTTTCAATCTGGTCCTAT
>VWYK01031994.1:0-25393 GCA_013399775.1 Semnornis frantzii | reverse complement strand
CCTGGAGGTGTTCAAGGCCAGGCTGGAGGACGCCTTGACTGACCTGTACTAGTGGGAGGTGTCCCTGCCCATGGCAGGGGGTAGGAACTAGATGATCCTTGAGGTCCTTCCCAATCTTACCATTCTATGATTCTGTGATTCTATGACTCACTGTGCAGAAAGCTCACATGGAGGGATGGGTTCCCTCGTGCCTTCAAGAGTTTTGGTTCTCATTGGGCTCCAGATTCAGACTCCCTCATGCTGCTTCTCCCTCTGACTTGCGTTCCTGATAGCACAATGCTTCAAAAGCAAGACTGGAGACTGATCTTAACCTGATTGCCCTACGTATGCTGGTGGTAATGGCACTCCCTGGGTAATAGGAACATTGCCACCAGAAACCAACAAGCAGAAGACAATATAAAGCACAGATTTCTGCTGAAAGAATGCCATCATTCCCATACTAAGGAAGGGTAGCATTGCCATCCTATCATGTTGTCTTAGGTGTCTATTAACACCATTGCCTCATCTCCAGCTCGGTGAAGAATACTAATGCGCAACACTGGGTCAGATCCCAAAATTCCAGAGAGACACAAGCGATTAGACCTTGTTTGCTACACTGCATTTTTTTGTCTAGCTGTAGGTGACTCCTCTTACACCATGCCAACTGCCTGGACATCTCCTCCTTTACTTTCAAGATGATTACACCTACTCTTGATTGACTGATTGCCCTGCTGAGGCTAGAAGTCTACAGCGCATGAAATACGGTGCCTGATTTATGTTCAGATATAGACCCAGATGGTCACTTCAGTAAATGTAACATCAGAAAAGTAAGAACAAGTGAATGAGGGAGGTTGCTGGAAAGAGATGGGAAGTAATGTTCTAATAACCAAAAGGCAACAAGGCCATGCAGAGCAGTTGTGGAGTCTCCCTCTCTGGAGATACTCAAGACCCACCAGGATGCATTCCAGTGTGATCTGGTATAGGTGATCTTGCTCTGGCAGGGCTGTTGGACTGGATGATCTTCTGAGGTTCCTTCCAGCCCCTGACATTCTGTGATTCTGTGAGCTCAAGTTTGGCTGTGAAGTACACTACATTGTTACCTTGAATATTAGTCATTTCAGAATGCAACCAGAACAGGTTTTCCCATAAATAAATCAAATCTCTTCCCATGATTCTCTTCATGAAAAACTTCCTATTTGAATGGCAGGTTTTAATTACTTAGATCTAGTTCTGCTTGCATAAAGAGTTTCCATTTCAAAGAAGTACTGCACCGATATGAAAACTCTCTATGGAGAAACAATCTCCTCACTGGAAAATGTGCAACTTTTGACTGCTCTGTGGCTTTCCTGTAGAGAGACTATGGCATAGCACAGAGAGCACACAACTGCATCAGGCTCTTGCCAGATGTGCCTACTTAATTTGCTACAGATTCACTATGTCCCTGGGTAAGCTTCAATTTCTGTAGGCTTCTGTTTTCCCCAGTCTGTGAAAAAACAGTTTCTAAAAAGTATTTCTTCACCCAGAGAAGGAATCAGGGAGGAGGGGGACGAGTGGCTGATGGGGATCTTAAGAGAACCCCCTGGAAGTCTTGGGAATGGTGCCTCTTGGCTGCCCCAGGCTGCTCCTGGTTTGGTGAGCTGCAGATGCAATTTACAAAGAAGGCACTCACCCTCTAAGGTTAGGACAGGACAGAGAAGGAGCTGTTGTGGCAGTGGGGAAGCCACGTGGAATGAGGCGCCAGTGGACTGAGTCTGAGTTGAGCTTCTGCCAGGATTTGCCATCACGGAAGAAGCAACTGCAGCATTTACGCCACCCTCCCCTTCCACCATGCAGCAGAGTGGTAGCCTGTGCCAAAGACCCCAAACAGGTACTGTTAGCACCTGACAGAAGGAATCACACCTTGGGCTCTTAAACCAATGAAGAAGGAGGAATGAGAAAATGTCCTAGGGGATTCTGGAGAAGCGCAGAAGAGAGAAAAAAAACAGTTTGAAAACCGCTGGATTATAATTTTATGGTAGTATTATTTGATGGCCTGACTTAGCAAGTCTTTCCAAGTTTGGTTCCAAAGATTGTATGGATACTTCCCTATCTCACCCAGGTGTTTGAAGTTTAATTAATTAATGTTTGTAAAGAGCGTTACAATTTGCAGATGAAAGGTCCCATGCAAGTGCAATGTAGTATTACTCATTGAGGTGATTGGGTTAGAGAGTATCACGTTACACAATACAGCTCTTCCCTCAATGATTTTAAGCGTTTGAAGTTCTGATAAAATGTGTTTATCACAAAGATAGATATAATGGAAATACTCTTAAGGCGTGACCTGGATTATGAAACCAGAGGTATGGTTTTGGGCATGGAACAAACGAGAATTAAAACAACTCCCGAGGCCAGATTTGTCTATAGTTGTATAAAATGCATTCTGTTCTTCCTTTTTTTCCTCTTCCAGTAGGCTTTTCTTCTCTTCTAAAATAGAACTGGTTATTATGATGGGTGTGAGCAGACATGCAACAGTTCACGTTCAGTTCCTATTTCCATACTCATCCAACTTGACACTTTCTCATGACTTTCTCAAGATTAGTTTCTAATTCTAAAAGTGAATATTTTATTTTTGGAAAGTTCTCCTTTAACCAGAAATGAAATTGAATTCAATCAGAAGATTGTTGACAATATCAAACTGGAGACTGCAGTCAATTCATTTAAGACAGAGTTGACATTCAAAGCCTTTCGGATCTAGACAAGCTAAAGTAGGTCAGTATGAACTTTTTGACACTCAACTACAACAGATGCAATGTCCTGAATCTGGAATGGATTGATCCCCTGCATCCATGTCAGCTGGGGTGTAACTGCCTGATAACGAGCTGTGTTGAGAAGCAGGTGGGGTCTGGGTGGTGAGTAGGATGAACAGGAGTCAAGAAGTGTGCCATGGGTACCAAGAATGCAGATCAACGGAATTGCTTTATTTCACTGCTCAACGTATGGTGACCAGTTTTGACCTCTCAAGTATAAGAAAGATGAGGGTAAACTGGAGCAAGTTTGAAACAGGGTCACCAGAGTAGTCGGTGGACTGGAGCAATTGACCTGTGAGGACATGATGACAGGCTTGCTCACCTTGGAGAACAGATGGCTTCAGGTGAATTAACAGCAATCTTCCCATATCTACATAGAAGTTAATGAGAAGACAGAAGCAGGTTCTTGTGAGACAGACAATGGGAAAACAAGAAACGATTGCCATAAACTGAAGGGAGGTCTCAAGTGGATATAAGGAAAATATTTTGTGACACACAGTTAAACATAGGGGCAGGTTGCCCAGAGAGACTGTGGAATCTGTCTTTCAAGGTTTTCATGACTCATTTGGAAAAGGCTCCCAAGAAACCTAATCTAAAATTAGTTCTGACCCTGTTTTCAGCATGATGTTAAACTGGAGCTCCTCCTGAGGTTCCTTTCAACCCAATTCAGTGGGAAGAGAGGGAAATCCTAGTTTATGTTCAGGTTATGTATACTTGCTCAAGAACAAGGTTGTGCTTTCATGATTGAGTTAAGAGAGACGATCAAGCTTGGTCAAAATTAGTTTGAAAAGTAGCTACTCACTATTTGTCAGAAGACAAATGTTAATACTCCATTCTACCCTCATTTTCTACCAAACTTACCATAACAGCAGACAACAGAGTTTTGAGATTGCTTATACACAAAGGCATTATTGCACCTAGAGGTCTCAGCTAAAGGAGAAATAAAATCAGAGAGTTTAAGACTCCTGGATAATGGAAGAATAATGCACTTCGGTTTGTGAATTTTTGTCTTAAAAAGCATCTGTGCCATGTTAAATTTATGAATTACTAGAACATATTATTGACTAACCAAATTTTAAAATACACTGAAAGCTTTCTTTAGCTGAGCCTTCTCAATTTTTGTGAAATTTAAGTACCTTATTAATTTTCCATGAATGCTGTTTTTATTCTTAATGGTCCTCATTAATAGTTATGTCTTCTAGAGGAACGTTTGATCTCCTTGCATTAACACACATCTGTCCTATTCTTCCAGAATTCTACTGTATTCCCTCTAGGAGTTACATGCCTGAGTAACCCAAGTAATTAAAAGTGTAACAAAAGCACATCTGTCATAACTGTGATCATTCTAAATATGCCATCATATTTCTGATTTGTGCAGAGACAGAATGAGTAACTGAGTAAGGATGTCAAGAAAATAGGTTTGTTAAGGCATCACATGTCAGTTTATTCCCTTTTTCTGTCCTATGCCTCTCACCCTCCCCTCTCTCCCCAGAATTACAGGAAGTTCAAAATGAAAGATTGCAGTAGGATGAAAAGTATTTAAGAGTTACTAACAACTGCAGACTGAAAGTCACAAAAAGTATTTAAGAGTTACTAGCAACTGTAGACTGAAAGTCACAAAAAAGTATTTAAGAGTTACTAACAACTGCAGACTGAAAGTCACAACTTCTTGCAAATCTGTTCCTCAACACTCTAAAGAGGTCAAAGGTATTTAAAAAAAACCCAACAAACCACTGTATTAGACAATGTATGAGCATAAAGAACTTTCAGGAACTAGAAATGGTAATAGTAGCTAAACAAAGAACATAAGGTTAACAATAATGTATAGGACCTGAAAATGCAGCAGAGTAGTCATATAGTTGGTAGTAACACTGAGCAATCTGGGGATAAGAGCAATTTCTATGCTCTGTTCTAATGATTTTTATCAAGAAAAAAAGTAACTAAAATATTTAGTTTTTGTTATACCTGCATGACATTAAAGGAAAAACTATGAAAACATCTTCATGGAAAGAGCATTCTGTGCATAACATGGTAATGGTAACTAATAAACCAAAACCCACAAGAAATCCCTTTGGACAGCTAACAAACACACACGGCTATTAATTAGGTCACAGTTGTTTCCTCACAAATCCTTTGTTCACTTTAGTTGTAGAAAACACCAACATATCCATTAGACCTGTGGGGAAGTATTCACCAGTGAGGAAGATATTTATTTATTATATGTTAAATGCTTGCAATTATATGACTACTTATGGCAGTTCTGCTGTTTTCTCTCTCTGTAAACACTCAGTTCACAATCTATTCTAGCCCTCAGAACACCGCTCACCTCAGTAGGTCGAATAGTTTCATTTTGTGTACTTCAGGCAACGATTGTAACTCAATCACTGAATTTAAAATGCTTTGGGCATTCAGTAAAGAAAACATGGCAAAAAAATATCATGCTTCATCTTCACAAAACAAAAGTTAACAAAAGCATTTTTTTAAGGTTACTGCCAAGAAGTGAAGGGTAATTTCTGCTTAAAACTCAGTTAAATTTGAGTTTGACTCACAAACTTGGCTTTCTCATCAGTTACTTCACTAACTGGCTGTGAATAAAATGTTTGAAAAGGGCTGCTGTTCCTACCACAGAAAACTGTAAAACTGCAGGCTGTACATCATTTCAAGCACACAAACCAGCCCCACTTCCCAAGAGCAAAGGAAGACCACACTGCCTTTATGAAAATACTCAGCAAGCATTTCAAGATGGCAGAGAGGATATTTCACAGTGGTAGAGTAAATCCAAAGACGGCAGAGGCTGCTGGATTGGTAGTGCTTCATCTTTTCTCTTGGAACCTTGCTTTAGAAAGCTGCCCATGTTTATTACCTCACCAGTCTAGTTCCACTTCTTCACTACCACCCTTGCCCCAGGGCAGCTACTACCACATCTCCTGCCCCAGAACCTCTACCACTTCCTCCTCACACATCCCACACCACTAAGTATTGCCACTGCCTCCCTCAGCCCACCGAGACTGAATTAATGAACCTGACTGAATCCAGCTGCCTCTGTCCAGAGCCTCTTGGGTGTGTCTTCACAGGCTCCTAGCACTGGCAGTTTATTTCCCCAGGTCTGCTGCTGCACCTCACTTGCAACAGGTTCACGCCTTACAGGTTGGAAACCACAGGGCCAGACAATGTTAAGAAGTCTTTTCAGGTCACCACTTGTACAGTTTTATGACTTGCCAATCACAGTAACTAGAATAGCTAGGTGAACTAGGATAAGCCTAAAGTACAACTTAAAACTCTGCCCACTTTTGGATCAAAATTAAGAAACGAGTCAGTAACATTATTGTTCTTTGGGGGAGGAATACATAAACCAGTGGAGCAGTTAACTGTCTTACCATAATCCTGTCGCTGTCTATAATGGTGTTCAAGCGGTGCGCGATGGTCAGCACTGTGCAGTGAGCAAACTTTTCACGGATCGTCTTTTGAATGAACTCGTCTGTTCTGGAACACATCAAGAGCAATGCAGGCAAAAATAAGATGTTTGTGTGGATAACTGAATAGCAGGCAGGTTTTATGACCTCATCACACAGGACTGCATAGCAGGAAATATGCTTATGAAGTCATTAGAGTGTTTCTTCCTCTCTCATTATATTACATGGCTTGGAGGCACATCGTGAAACATACTCTGAAATCTATCCTCTAATACTTGAGTTCCTCCTTGCAAGAGAAGGGGGTTTCCTTTCAGGAGACTGATTTCCCAGTCTTTGATTACAGAAAGAGGAAAGTTCTGTAGAGTCAGATATTCCTACAGATTTACACACACACACACACACACATACACACAAAAAGTCATTGTTACTTTCTTACAAGCTTTGGTTTGTGCAAGCAGCAAAGAAAAGTTGGTGAAAGTCAACATGCTTCATTGCAAAACACCTGAAGAATGAGCATAAAATCAGCCTGTAATTAAGGTTCTTTCTTTAATCATCTTTTGCACTTGAAATGAAGGAGGTGGTTGGTAAACTAAACTAGAACTGTAGTAGCTCAAAAACTTGAATACTGAAAAAAAGGAGAACTTGGCACATTCTGTAAATCAAAAGTAGTAACTGGACACACAACTCAAGGAAAGGGATAAAGGCCTCATCCACTAAATGAATTAAGCAGCTAACTAACTACAAGAGAAACAGTGACACCACCTAATCGGAAGCACCAGTCAGGCTTAAACGGGCAAACCTCTATAGTCAACGAACAGGGAAAGGCATGGCTGGAAGGTGAATCAGAGCACCTGAACTAGGCAGCCATCAGGTGATGAATGCCCTCTAGAGGTACCTGGAAACCCACAGTGCACAGCAAGCCTTGGATCCCAATCTGAGCACAAAGCCGAGCGTATGAACACTCACATACTGCCCATCAGCCTTCAAAAAAACAGTGGTGTGTCACAGGTTGAGTTCTAATCTGCTGCTGTTCATACCATCCTGCTTCATGACAGCTTCACAATGAAAGTGAAGGCTGGAACAAAGCATTACAGGGCTTGAAGTTCAGATTGTAACATGAGAGGCTTCCTGTTCCAGTTTCTGCTTTTGGGTTCCCGAGTTTGGCTCTTTCCCACAGGAATGACAGCAAGACAAGTAGGAATTGGCTAGTTCCCTGGTTTTCTGCTTTATGCTTCTGTTCCTTTAAGCAGGCTAAGTCAAGGTAGCTGGGCACTACGTTATTAGCTAAGGTGACTGTGCTGCTATTATTATTATTATTATTACTACTACTATTATTATTGCTCAGTAAAACTTTTAATCTCAAATCCTTTTTATCTCAAGCCAGAGTTTCTATGTGTTACTTTTCCTTCACTTCTGTATTGGGAGAAAGAGACAGGTTAACTCAATTACCATGCATTAATCTGTTACAGGTGAAAAAGGTAGAGAAACTAAAATTCTCATCCAAGACAGAAGGAAGACACAAAGAACTCAAAGTACACTGGGGTTTAGTTAGACCAGCCAAGCTAGCTCCAGCCCAGAAGTCAGGCACTTGAAGGCATGGGTCTCATTTCCAGGATCTCTTTTAAAACATGAATTAGTGCTTTATATACAACAGCAAGAATAATATATACTGTACATAGAGTTAAAACAAGACAAGGGAGATATCTGGGTAAACTATTTAGGCAGGCACACTGGCTTCAACCAGTTGCTTGCAAAGCCTCAATTCTTCAAATTGGTAACTGGAGAAATAAAATAAAACACAACACAGATTCACGCAACACATTTCTTCCTCTGACAAACAGTAATTTTTTTTTAAGAGAGAAGTAGTACTCTACATTGAATCTGTCTGCACATGATAAATATTTGGTATCACTTCATAAATTAAGCAAAAAGAAAAGAATTGTTCTGATGCAATCGTGTCAGGAGGCACTAACAATAAAAAGTGGACAAAGACAGCTTTGGAAGAACGGGATGACTTGGAGGAATGGAGTAACCATTTAGTTTCCACAGTTGGAAACATAAGCTCATGCTCTGCAAGACTGAATGTAACTTCTGTTACAAACTAAGTTTAAGCAATTGGTACCACAAAAACAAATCCCTGCTGATGACAGAAGTCATCATCAGAGAGAAGGAAGATAAACAGTTAAGTAAGAGTTCCCATGCATGATGACTGCCATTTTCATCTGGGACAGAACCATTTAAGCTCTGTCATGAGCTTAAAAGAACCAAGTTCTGGGCCACTGTCTGAGAAAGCTTTGTCCTTGTGTACCTACTTCCTAAAAGAAGCTAAAGAAAATAGTGGGAAGCAGGTGTTCCTCAACTCCTCTTGAATAGAGGCCAGTATGTGACCAGAGAAAGAGACATGAGGAGTCAGGACAAATCCAAGCTCTTTAAGACTCCTCACCAAGAAGTTCTCATCATTAACACCCCACATGACTGTGGTATCAGTGTTTTCACCCCAGTGTTAATGCATGTATCTTATTTTGTTATCTTCTCAGTGATGGCTTAATGACCTTACTACTCTCAAAAGGAAAAAGCCAGGGTCATACAGGAAAACACTATGCTATAGTTAGAATAAGGAAACAGAAAAGAAACATTCAATACTCCCTAGAATGACATAAAGGAAATCTTCCTGCAGAGCTACTACAGAGCACCGAAAATCATCATTTGCTCAGGAATTATGAAAAGAACTTTTCAGAAGGGCTCAGAATTATTTAGAACTCTCAGGTTACTCCTACTGTTATCCGAGGAGAATGCCTCATTCTTGAACATCCCTGTCTTCTGTATTCATTTATTATATCTTCCTTTATTATGTGCATTCCTCATAGCACCACCTCTTCCTACATTTACAATAGAAACCATTTCTTATTCTTTGATAGATACTATCAGACTATTATCTTAAATAGGTTTTTCTTGAATATAAGCTTATCCCTAATAAGAAAAGCGCTGGCCATATTGTGGGTGTGACAAATGTTCTACAAAGTAATCAGAGACCTAATAGTTCCATCTTTAAATATCACTGTATGAAATCTCATGCAAACAGGTCAGTTGATAGTGACTCCGTCAGATCCTCTCTAAGGTTCATGGTAGATATTGGATTATAGTTTTTGGGGTGGCAGGCAGAAACATCAGCAGTAACCCCCAGGGAAATCTCAGGAAGAATGTAGGAAAAATCAATAAAATCAAAAAGATGAGACAATCTAGAAGACTAAGCAGAGGATCTGTGTACAGAATTATGTGCTGACAGGGTAGAGACTGTATCACGTGTTGATCAGAGTCAACTACTCCTGTAAAGTGACAAAGGAGGTAGCATTTATCTTTTTATTCAGAGCATAAACGAACCCTTTGTGGTGCCTACCCACACTGAGAAAGTGGCCAAGCAAATGCCAAGTGATTCCATCACCCATCTCAGTGGATAAGAAGCCATCATCTTTCAGGCACGTTAGAAACCAAAGATGCAACCTGAATACCAAAACCCAGGGCTCACACATAATCTGATTATATGAAAAAGGGAACTGTGATACTCCCCATTGCAAAGGACAACACAACCAGAAAGCACAAGATGGTGGCATAGCTGTCCCACTGGTACCACAGTTTGAGGATCTAACGCCAAGTATCACAGCAACTCAAGATCTGGTGTAACCTGAATACCCAAATTAGTTTGCTATGTAAAAAAACCCCAAAACCCACTATCTAAAGAGCAAGAATAAATACAACTTGAGTGAGAAGCGACCAAGCTCCTGAAAGAACACTGGATAAGCCATTATCTTCAGTCTAAACTGCCCTCTGGGATTGCCTTGAAAGCTGTATCTCATACTACACAACTCCTGAGTGGTTTTAGATAATTTCGCCAAAAGAGAAACAGTTACAGATAGCAGTTAGATGTAATGAAAGGTTAAACTTTACAAGGTTAAGAGGGCTAATAAACTGAACTACGTGCAATGGTTGTTTTTACCAGACTCAGTGAGCAACCAGTGTAAAAAATTACTGGTCCTAAACAGTTTTTGTCCTCTCCAAGCAGCAAAAAGATGAGGTTACGGATAACAGCGTAGTCAGTGCATAGGAAGCTTAAGTTCAACTTACTTAAAAAAAAAAAAGTCTCTGTTACTAAGGATTTTGTTTCTATATAAGACCAAAGTGACTACAGAAAGATTTTCATGTCTATTGGTCCAGATTTCATACAACTTTCCAGAATGGTTCAAATGCTTTAAAGTGACTCCATTCTTCAGAGTGAGAATGCTGGCTTCAGGACCAAGAAGATAAGATCACTTAAATGTCTGTCAGACATCATGTAGAACACACAAGTAGACTGACTCAGGGCAGTCTTCTTTATGGCAAGCTCCTCCTCTTCTTCACGACAGTGCTGACAGCCCTGCAGCATGCAGAGCAGCTGGTAGCTACGTGAAGCAATGGGGAAAAATAAGGGTACATATGGGAACTGAAAGATGCAAGGAGAGAGAAAAATAAACTTCAATTTCCTTCCTTTGCTCAGCTTCACTCAGCAACAGGTAACAAAGACCTATCTGAGTTGCAGTGGCCCTAAGTCCTGGCAAAGGTACACTGCATAACTCCCATCCTGCTGTGACATTCTGCATGCACTACGTCACGTCATCTCACCCTTCCTTCTCCTCCTCCTAACCCCAAACCCTGGAGAAGGGACATGGCTGCAAGCAGTGGTTCAGGCAAAGAGATCAAAAGCCAGAAAAACAAAAAGAGAAATAGTATCTCCAGAGCTGGTGACAGTTCCCCATAGCTTCCTACCCCAGGTGGTTGATACGTGGTGTGCTTGCTGCCAGGCTAGAGACAAAGGTGCCAGGTATGGGGGTTGTGCATCAGAAGAGGAGGTTTTCCTTACATGCCAAAAATGCCTCCTTAACTGCTGTTAAGCAACCCACATCAGCATTTCCTCATGAGTGCCCTATCAGATTGCACAGCTGAAAAATACTTGGCTCTAGTTACAGCAACACATTAAGGAAAAGGTAATAATGACTGCAATGCAAACTGAATTCAAAGTAGAAGCTCCAAGTTATTATTTGTATTGTTATACCTAAGGTTGATACAAACAAACATATACCTTATTATAATATATATTGCAGCACACATTAATCAAGATCAATTACATGGATAGTGCAAGTAAAGAACACACACATATGAAATGCCAAAATAGGGAGGATGAGTAAGATGGTATTAAATTTCCACAGCTATGATTAATCATGGTTATTCTATTAGAGCTTAGCCAAAAAAACCCTAAGAGTCAAAAAATTAAAAAAAAAAAAAAAAGAGAGAGAGAGAGAGAAAGAAGAGAGAGATAAAAAAGACAAAAGAGAATCTCTGGGAAGGAACTGCACTCCTCTAAAGGTTTTAGAAATACACTGCCAGCTGAACTGCAAAGCTACCCTAGTGGCACCACTTCTCCCCCAAGAAGATGTTATAAAAATGAGTCACGCCCAGATGACATAGAAAATCCTTAATGCATCTGTTTGAGGGACTTGCTGTGTTATTGTCCTCTTTGGACTTTGAGTTCTCCCTCAAGCCATAGTTTGTTGGAACTATATATTCAGCTCAGGCTAATTGATGCAGTACGTTTGCAGCATTGTTTCCAAAATATTTCCACCAGCGTTTCGAATGTTTCAAAAATTAACAGTGGGGGTACTTAGCTATTGGGACAATTTAACAAGGGTTGTCATTGATTTTTTTTTTTTTTTTTTTTTTTTAATCCCCCTCTTCTATTGAGGTTGGATGTTCTTGAAGTACACTCTAGTTCGAACAGGAATGAACTCAGGAAAGTTCTGCTGAGCTATACAAGGCAAAATACCAAATGATCAATGAGTCCCTTTGTAGCTTTAAACATCTCCATTTTGCAGTTCATGGGGTGTTCAGGACAGCTTACTTCTCCTCCCATTTCTTCTGTAACTTACTACACCAGTATCTGAATCACCTGAAGGGACACTATCTCCTAACAGAGATATCTGGGTTTGCTTATAGCTATTCTTCACCTTTCTATTTTTAATGTTGGTTTTTCTTTTTAGCAATTGTTTATTTTTTTAAAAATTTATTTCCAAGAGGCATTTCTTCCACAAACCAACAAAACTCCACTTGTTTTGTGGCTATTCTGATGTCACTGATGTGCATTTCCAAGAAGGCTCTTGTCGTCTTCTTCTCTACAGCTGCAGTAAAAATAAACTCTGAAGAGTCATTTACCTACTCTATGGAATGCACTGAAATTAGAGATATTTTGAGCACTTAGTTTATATGGATACAAGTTTATATGGGTACAAGTTGCTGCTGAGGAGATATGGATTGGATGCCCAAAACCATTTTTTTTTTCACCAAACTGTTAGACATTGGAATAAACTCTCAAAAGAGGTGATGGATTCCCCTACATTAGACAGTTTCAAGGCTCAGTTTGACAGGGGCTTCTGGGCTATCTCATTTCAACTATATTCTTACCCTAGATCATAGAATCATAGAATGGTAAGGTTGGAAAGGACCTCAAGGATCATCTAGTTCCAACCCTCTGCCATAGGCAGGGACGCCTCCCACTAGCACAGCTCACTCAAGGCCTCCTCCAACCTGGCCTTGAACACCTCCAGGGAGAGAGCAGCCACAACCTCCCTGGGCAACCTGTGCCAGTGTCTCACCACCCTCACTGCAAACAACTTCCTCCTAACATCCACTTTCAATCTCCCCTCTGCCAGTTCAAACCCATTGCCCCTTGTCCTGTCATTTCAAGACCTTCTAAACAGTCCATGCCCAGCCTTCCTGTAGGCCCCCATTTAGATGGACTAGATGATCCTTGAAGTCCCTTCCAATTTGGTATTCTATGAATCTACAAATCTATATAATCTGCTCTGCAGTCAAAGCTCAATCACCCCATTTTTGAATAGAACAAATTATGATGCTATCATCAAAAACCTAAAGCAGCAATATGAGAAATACAAAGCATTTAAGTTAACGTCTACAATACGGATGAACATATTAAAAGAAAAAAAACCAACTCAACATGACAGATTTTGTTTTTTACCTCGGGTCCACATTTGCTGTTGCTTCATCAATGATAAGGATCCGATTTTTTTTTAGAACTGCTCTGGCAAGACACACCAGCTGTCTCTGACCAACACTAAAATTAGATCCAGATTCTGCCAGCTGCATCTCCATTTTATCAGGTAATTCTTCCACAACCTCCTTCAGTTGCACCTGTTGACATGTCAACATGTTGTGGGATGAGTAAGTCTCTTTTAAATCAGCTGTTGTGTGTCTGATGACACAACAGTAAGTACGCAAGGTTTACCTTTTATATTCTGACACAAAATGAGTAAGTGCCAAGCTGGATTATACAGTGTGTCAATTATTAGAATTCCAAAAACATTAAAGCACATTGTTAAGAATCTATTAATGTTCATTAGAAGTAAGATATGAATCAAAATGTAACCAAAGCATCATCCCAAAGGATTATTTTTTTCATGAAAGGCATAACAATGTAGATGCCTACACACACGCGCAAAGAGACATGCACAGAAAGGCACCCACAATGGTTTACCTTTTCCCATACACAGGCATGCCCTTACTAAGCCTGATGAAAACATCTACAACCTAACACAAATGGGCACTGTAGTGTTGTTTGGCTAGTTAAAATAAGATGCACATCAATAAGTCACCTCTTCCAAGGCATTCCACAGCTCTTCATCAGTGTACTCATTGAAAGGATCCAAGTTTTTCCTCATAGTTCCAGTGAACAAAACAGGCTCCTAAAATCCAGTAAAATTAGTGTTCCATTATACATACAGGTTTTACATTGCAACAGGTAATTTAATCATAACCAGAAATAATCTGTATCAAAGCCAGCACAGAAATACCCAACAACAAGTTATCTTCTGTGAAATGCAAAAGAGAGTTTCACAATAGCATGCTCAAAGTGGGGGGAGGTAAGTGCTCAACCAGTCTGGAGGATGATAATTTTGCAAACAGGACAGGTCTGTTTGCAAATTGCTGTACACAGTTATGTCAGTACTCAAAAGGGCATTTACATGCCACTGTTTTGATGCCACAAGATATATCTACACACATACACTTACATGAAATCATTGCTGTCCCCCTGGTATTGTTAACAAAAACCAGCACTGTCAATGAGCTCACACTCCTAAATGATGTTTGGGCAGCTTTGAAAATTTGTTTTTGAAGTGTGTGAACCATAGAGGAATCAAAAGAGCTCACAATACCTTTCTGGTTATTCTTCTCTGTTTGGTTGTCAGGTTTTTGGTTTTTGGGTTTTTTTTGGTGTTGGTGTTGTTTGGTTTTTTTTTTTTTTTGGTTGGTTGGTTTTGTTTTTGTTTTATTTTTTGTGGGGTGGTTTTTTTTTTTTTCCTTCTTAATTTCATATAATAAAAGCCTTTCAATTTTACTGCCAGAGCCTAAGAGCAACAGTTTTCACCATTGCAACACAATGTTTAAACCTATAGACATAGGAGTCAACCTGTACTACCATGGCATCAAAGCAAACTTACACTGAACTTGAGCACTGCTGGGCAAATCTCTAACTCAAAATACAGCAGGGAGTGAAATAGGTACCTTTTCCCATTCAAGTACCACTGTGGCTTTACCTGTTATTGAAGCAAGTTATGTTCTGCTTCACCTCCTGGCCAGACTAATAAAAGATCATTAATCAACCTAACACAAACCAATTCACAACGATAAACGTTGTGTTTGAGGGGTGGGAAGATGTGCTGGTTTGAGCTAATTGGAATATTTTTAATAGAGAAAAATTGTACTATAGGCTGTGAAGGAAAACAGTGGTGATGTCTACTTCACTCAGAGGCTTGCTGCGATGTTTAGGTATAAGGAAACCATAACAAAGAAGATAAGAGTCTCTCGAGTTGGCAGTCTGGGTCACAAGGGACTGGTTTGCTTGCTGCTTGGGTCTTGGGCTAGCAGCTCTGGCTTCTCCTCTCTGTTGAATAACTTCACTAACCACTTTTCTTCTAATCCTCCCCAGCCGATCCTCCTTGCGCGTAAGCCAAACCTTGGGGTAAGGTGTGGGAGTGGGGAGAAGGTGGAAGGGTGGTTGGGAGCCCCTCCTGGGGTCTCTGATTTCTGGGAGGGGAGTTGTGTGTCTGTATTACCTTTAAACTTGTATATTTCTGTAAATATTCCTCTATATACTGTATATATTTGCTTGCATATTGTGCTGAGCTGTAAATAGAGCTTCATCTCTTAACTTCCAGCCGGCTGAGAATCTAGTCTGGGTCATTTTACAAGTGTGGGGAGGCAGGGAACTCCCAAACCGTCACAGAAGACAACTTTTGGTGTGGAACTCCTTAAGCAACAGATCAGCACTCACTAATGTGAGTAACCAGACCTGAGAGTCATGCACTGACACGACTTTAGGAGTAAACTTCACTTAATACCACACATAAAGACATCAAGAAGTCAAAAGCTGTAATCCTGTTAATCATAAATGAAAACCATTCATCACATTGTCAGTCTTCTTCACACTGGAGAAATCTTAAGCAAAATGTTTTCTTTTCTCACCTAGGAAATGAAGTCTAACTTACATCAGACAACTTTAGCTTACTCTGAGATTAACCTTTGTCATGCCTTACACTCCATCTAACCCTAGCGATGCCCAGCTCCTCCAAATGGTTGCAGCAAATGAAACAGAATTTAGACCTTAACCCTTTCATTTTGTTTTCCTGTCTAAACCACTGAGTGGTATAAAAGGATTAATAAAGACAGAACATGCCACAAGCAATGTAAAAGAGCTTATGGATTTCTTGATATAACATGTCCAGTATTTGAACTTATCTGTTGCATTAGCAACATGTCACTGAAAACCTGTTGAATGAACAAAAGGATTAAAAAAAAACAAAACACCACCAAAACATTAATAAGTTAAAGAACAGCTCTCTTCAAAAACACCCAGAAAGTGATTTGTTCAACAATATGTATTTTAATGCACCAACTGGTGTGTTTTGAAAGTAGTGTAGTATTTATTTTCCTTTTCAATTCATTTTCCTAGGACAGCAAAGTAAGAGGTTGAATTTATAAAGTGTTCATAACTATTATAAAAGTCCTAACGACAGACATGTACTGCAACAGAAGATAAGGATATTTTTTAATTACTATTTCTGACACAGATTATTATTTAAATTAGCCTAGTTTATGAGAGGAAAAGTAATAAGACAAACCTGTAAATAATTGTTGTAAAACTGCTTGCAGTCAGGGAGGCAGACAACATTTGCATAGAAAAAGATTTACAAACAACCTTCGCATAGCTCCGTCCAAGCAAGCAATTAGAAGCCTAAGCACATTTTTATTTCTCCAGGTAGATATTTAAACTTACATCTAAGAAAACTTCAGTCTTGCCTCATCACTCTCTAGGAATGGCTCTGTTTAGCATGCTTTACGTTACAGTTTTAATAAGCATCTCTCCCTCCAGTTTCTCAGCTTCCCACATAAGATCTGAAGATATCTGCTGCAAAATTAACTATCTGATGTTTCATTACATTTCAACTATTGACACAGGACAAGACAATGCCTATCACACAGTTTACTGTAGTATAAATCTTACTCTAAACTCTTCTTTTTATTACTACCATCACTTCATATTTTTTACATAGTTTCAGTGGAGACAAGTCTTCCTATACGCGGAAAAGAAATACTACCTGCTAGCTTATGGACACTTAAAACCCTTTGAAATCATCATGAAACCCCTACCTGATGATATCAAATCTGATGATAACCAAGTCACAGAATTCAACTGGATTAAAATTATTTTTACAGGCATGTTAATAGACCAATGCATGAAAAATACCATGTATAATTCGATGCAGTGAACTTTGTACATCTGCATCACTCAACATGTAGAAACTGCATTTGACCAGCAGTTTGCTCCTCTCAGTTCTCTAATTTACACAACTTGGTTGAATTCTTCCAGAGGTAGACATCACCTGTAAGAGCTATGGGCAAAGGCTTTCAAAAAGCTATAGAACTGCTTTCAGGAGAAAAGAATGCTGTACACAAACAAAAAGAACAGAACCTATATCCACATAAAGTCCTCTTTACATACAGTGGATGACTAGTTCCAAGTGAGTACCTCCACTGAGATAACAAAGGTTTCAGCATGCAGGAACAAAAGACATTCTGCATTAGGCAACGTTCCAGTTGCTGAGGGTGCACCTTTTCTTTTCTTTTTTTTTTTTTTTTTTTAATAATAGCATACCTGCTTCTTTTCTCTGACTCCTATTCTTGAGGGGGTGTGTGGAGAAAGCAGGTAATCAAGAGAGGCTTAGAACCACTGTGCATTACCATTTTTATCAGATCCTCAGTTTAAAGAAAGCAATACATTCTGCATGTCACCCTGCCAACAGGTTAGCAAACATTTTGATACAAAGATAGCATAAGAACTCTAAATGCAGCTTCTGTAATAAAGACAGTGATCTAAGAACTAATGCCAAGCATGATTAACTAATTCCTCTGGTTTCTAGCCTACTGTTCTAGCTACCTGCTAGAACATCCCAGATAAATTATTTTCCAAAAAACAAGACTTTGTATTTGCAGCATATAAGCTCCCTCCCCCTCCAGTGGAGAGCCAGCAATCACAGAAGAGATCAGAGCACTCATGAAACACGGTGAACCGCATAGGCTCTGCCTTTAGGAAGTTTTGATACACCACCCTTCTCTGACACAATATGTCATTTGAAAGTAAGATCATTGAAGAGAAGACCTGTGACCAGGTAGACTTCTTGGAACACACTTTCTTCTGCTCCAGCACCAGACTATTCCCAACACCATCCTATTTTTTCCCTCCTGTATTGCATCCTTTCCTGCACTCAGCTTCTAGAACTCAACAAGTTGATGGTTATGGGTCATAACAACCCACTCTTTTTTTTCTGTTTCTCTGGTCTCCTCCTGTCCTACTTTCTCTAAGTAATGGAAAGACAGTGTCCCAGGTTGGGAACTATAGGGTTAAAAAGTCCTCTAGGGATTAGAAGATTGTTATTCAATCCCATAATTCTGTTATCTCTTCATAAACTCACGGCAAGGCAGCTCGTTCTCCTTTCCTCACCCTCCAGCCTTGTGTCAGGCAGGAACTGCTTTATCAGGACAAACATGTAAGGATAGGCCTGCTTTGGGGCCTCCAGAGGCTGTGCTTAGGCCACTTGGATGGCAGAGGCATGGGGGGGGTGGGGGGTGCGAATTGGAGCACTGGGGATGATAGATTTAGTTTTGGGCTGGGGAGAAATTCAGGGGGTTCGCTTATGGATTCTGTATCTGCTTTGTAATTTCTATCTGTAAGTCTCTCCAAATATAATTCTGCTTTTTCTCCAATTCATTTGAGAGCTTCACTCTGTTGGCTCTTTAAACCCACAACAGATAGGTAGCTCCCTTCTAGTTGGCATATTTGCTCTTTCTAGATCTAGCCATGGTTAATTTGTACAAGGGTGACTAGACAGGCGAAAGTCGTTCTTCAAAGTCCCTTGTTAAGGAAGCTTCAGATAACACATCGGGCAGGAACTCCTGTCAGGATCAAGGGAGCTCAGAGTGCTGAAGACTGGTATATTTCTCTGCTCTTTCTTGTACTAAAAGAGGACAGCACACTGCTAACACCTACTCACAAGTATTCCAGAGGAACAGACAGGGGACAAAACAAGAAAATGCTTCAGTTCTCAAAGCTGCTTCTGTTTATCTTGAAATAATCAAGACCTTACTAAAGTAAAAGTAACACCTCAAAGAAGTTTCTGTCTACTGCATACAGGGATGTAGGGGGGAACACATCCCAGCAAAACACTTTAAATGCTACAGCATTATATGGAAAATGTTTATGGCAAACCAAGTCACTCTCTTACCTGAGGTATAATAGAAATTTTCTTCCGCAAGTCATGGAGTCCCAGCTCTGATGTCAGATACTTATCAATCCAAATCTTTCCTTCGGGTTCCGCCAAGCGAAAGAGGGCTGCTATCAGAGAGCTTTTCCCAGCTCCAGTTCTTCCCACTATTCCGACCTACAGAGCAAGCCAGGACTGTACAATGAAACCACCAGCTTTTCAGGGTAAATGAGCACATCAAGCAACAGAACAAGTACCAAATAAAAATTATTTATAATTAACATTTTTCTGAGAGGCAAAAACCTCCCTTCCCCCCGATCAGTTTGAATTCAGGTGACATGTGGATACTCAACAATTTCTTGTATTGCATTCAAAGGTGAAAGATCTTTCCTTAATGTGTGGTGGCTTATTGCACAAACATGATAAGGTGGTTTGGTGCACAGAGCAATGTGATTCAAGGCTGCTAATTTTTACACTAAACCTGGTTGCTGGGTGATGTTAGGCAAATCATTCGAGGCATGCATCTACTTCTCAAACCCAAAAAAGCATTTTGGGAACAATGCATGAGCGGTATTCCCAACTTTAATAACCAAGGCTGGTTTTGGTTAGCATCATTAAGGTGAATTACTTTAAAGGAGACAAACTCTAAAGCCAAAACTAGCAGGATTATAACCTGTATTCATGCTTCAGACAGCTTCAATAGAGAGGACACAAGTATTGAAACTACAAGGCCAGGTGAGCAAGCTGCAAGTTCCTTTCTAAACAGAAGGAACAGTGAATAATAAAATCACAGTTATTCAAGACTTCTCTATGTTCCAAACAAAAATCATAAGCTGTATGCAACGTCTAAG
The DNA here is from genome assembly GCA_013399775.1 of Semnornis frantzii. NCBI lineage: Eukaryota > Metazoa > Chordata > Aves > Piciformes > Ramphastidae > Semnornis > Semnornis frantzii. Next base: position 5,501 of record VWYK01031994.1, on the reverse strand, counting down.
AATAATTCCTTCACAGGCAAAGAGGTGGAGACAATGAGAAATGTGGGATTGCTAATGACAAAGGGTTAAGACCTACAAACCTTTCAAATGACACACACTTCAGGCCCATTAATAAATGAGAGGAGATCTATAATTACTGATGACTCAGTTGTACTTGATCAGCAAACTTCTTTTATTATTATTTTTTTTTTAATGTTGTCTTCAGGTAAGGGATTCTTAGAGAAAAGAAAGTACACTAATCGATTTTATCAGAGAAGGTGATGAGCATAACCCTCTACACAGATCTGATTTGTCAGGCTTCATTATTTCCTCCATTCAGTTGTAATCATCACACTTCCAGAAAGAAATCAACACACTGGAAAGAGTTCAGAGGAGTGCAACACAAAATTAATATGGGCTGGAGATACTGATTTGATGAGGAAGGATTTACAAGCACGAAACATGTACGACATAGTGCAGCAGAGTGTTTGGGGTGCAGAAGGGAGGAAGACACATGAAAACCTTCATGAGTATACGTACAGACACCAGAGGGCAATTACCCACTGCCTGAGACTCAGGTGTATGCAGTAATGACTGCTGGAATTAAATCAAGCACAGGAAACATTACATTGAAGAGCAAGGAGAAACTTCCTAACAGTCACAGATGCTAAACTCAAAGTAACAGTGCCCACATTTGATGGAAAATACACAAGGCACTGAAAAAGCATACTGTAAGGAGCAAATTATGCTGCATAATCTAAAAGGCATTTTCTGCTTCTATTTTCCAATTCGACTATTTAATCCAACAATTCATTATTGTGCTATTGTATATAAACTAATTAACATTTATACAGTGCTTATTATTAAAGATATGGCCTAATTTAAGCAAATCTGTTACGAGAAATGACAAAATGTCTAGTATTCTAAATTATATCAGCAAAACAAAGGGAAAATAGTTCTGAACAGTTACACTACATGTGAGAAAGAAAACGCTGAACGGAGAACACAGACACCCAGAGCTGTGAAAACAAAGGTTCAATTGTTTCTCTTTAAATGTCAGTGATACAAAGTATTGTATTAAGAAAATAAAGAAAAGAAAAAAAAATACAGTGATACTTAAAATAAGAGTGCAGCTGCTCTGCATATTGTCAAAATCCCACTTTAAGTTTGGCATCAAATGAAAGGACTATGTTCTTCAGTATTTAGAGGCATCTACTTGTATTTTTGGTCCAACTGACTACAGGCTGCTGAAAATTGACATGAATTTGAAATGGCTCTCAGCATCCACATTTATTTATGCTTTTTAATAAACTGCATTCTTCAGAGGCCCACATTCATAGCCAGCACAAACACTGTGATAGTCTGCAAATCCAGTTAATCCCAGCCACCTAACAGGAATCAAATGGCCAGGACTTTGCTGGCCAGTGTAAGCCAAGGCACAGGAGTCCACCTGCTATGCTGGGCTCATCATTACTCAAGTGTCACTTGTACTTCAAAGTAAAGATGCAGAAAAAAATGAGAGTGAGATTTACAGCACTTCAGCTACTCTGGAATTGCCCATGTCTTTGCTGTCCCTCAGGCAACCTCCCTTTTGCCCTACATTGTGCTTCCTTCTGCCCTGCATTGTGAGTGTACTTAAGCGAACAGCTGCCATGCCATAAATCTAGACCCTCACACTCCTAACTTTTTCATGCAGCTACACCCACAGATTTAGGATCTGTCAGGACAAGGTGCATTTGACAATATACTAGTCAATAAGCATACATAAGCACCCTAAAACAAAGAGAGTGGTGTTCAAAATCCAAGACTGCACTAGCTAACCTTCTCTTTCTGAAACTATGGTAGCTGAAGAAATTCATCACAGCCAGCTGCTGGTAGACCTCCTCAGATGATCACTCTGGTCTCTCTTTGCTATGTTAGTAAAGATGGTTAAAGCAGAAGGTCCTTCCTAGCCTGCTTTGACTTGCTGCAACAAGCTGATCAAAAGAGAACCTAACCTGTACCAGTACCTTCCCAAACTAGGTGCTGAGGTGGCTACAAGTAAGAATACAAGCACGGAGGAAGTTTAAACTTATTCATCCTGCCAGCGGCATTGCAGCCACCAGAAGTCTGCATGAGCAACAGATCTGAACAGGCATAAGAGCTCTCACTGACAGCCACACAGGCAGAATTCCTAGCAGATCTGGAAACTTGGTTCTGTAGAGATGCTTCTCTGTAATTAAAACCAATATAAGGAACACAGATGCTTGAGAGATTTATTTTACACAGTGGCAGTCTACTGCAATACTCTGCAAAACATCACAGAAAACAAACACAAAGTACTTGGCAATAATTTCAAGCTGGGTAAATTCACTTCAGGATGACAAAACCACAGTAAAAAAAAATCACTCAGCAAAAATAAATTTCCTCAGTCATCCCTCCTGTTCCTGCCCCCACCGAGGATTGAGTCACATATTGCTAATATCTCTTCCTTCCCTTTTTTTTATTTTCTTCCTGTCTCTCATTAAGAAATGTAAATCTTGCCTGCTATTACATTGGAATATGTAACAGCTAGAGAGGTGGCAAACGGGGGAGAAAATTAAAGAGGAGATAAATATGTCTTTTACTCTTCTTCTTAAGCACTATTTTTAGTTCGCCCATACTTAATTCTGTAAGGTCATCTCCATGCAGCAGTTGAGTTGAATTCTTGTGAAATGCACATTATTAGAGAGCTCCACTTGAGGAACAAAACAGGTTTCGGACCAAATGGAAAAGAATGTTACAAGGGAAGCCAAGGCAGCGATTGTGGAGAGTTCGACCAGCCTCCTAGGGAAGATACCCTAATCATAAAAGTCCATGTGCATTTGAAATGTAGCAAAGTACAAATTAACACTGCAGGGATTTAATTTAATTGTGTCTGTGGGGGGAGACCTTCCCTGCAGCACACTTTCAATCGGGATACTGTCAAAATTGGGGAGGAAGAGTCAAATTTGCAGAGGAGGACAGGTTTTATTTCTATGTTTCTTTTGGCTACCAATCTAATTAATGGCAGTAGTTAATTGGATTGGTAGCCAAAAGGGACAGACAGAAAATCCCCAATTCTAAAGTTGTGTAACTCATTTGTTATTTCTTTCTTCTCTTTTCCATTTGTGCCTCTGTGCTAACGCTTGTACGTTCGTCATTTTCCATTGCTTCTGCTCACCTTGCCTGCTGACACAGAATCATCTTGCATTCCATTTAGAATCACAGAATCACAGAGTCATAGAATGGTAAGGTTGGAAGTGACCTCAAAGATCATCTAGTTCCAACCCCCTGCCACAGGCAGGGACACCTCCCACTAGTACAGTTCACTCAAGGTCTCATCCAACCTGGCCTTGAACACCTCCAGGGAGGGAGCAGCCACAGACTCCCTGGGCAACCTGTGCCATTGCCTCGCCACCCTCTCTGTAAAGAACTTCCTCCTAACATCCAGTTATCTCCCCTCTGCCAGTTTAAACCCATTGCCCCTCGTCCTGTCATTGCAAGACCTTGTCAATAGTCCCTCCCCAGCCTTCCTGTAGGCCCTCATTTAAGTTCCTTCTATTGAATCCTTAGTTTCCTAAAGAAGTTCCATTTGATTATGGGCTTACTTAATTTACTGAATGTCTGCCACTGTGTGACAAAACTCAAAATTTTCACAGAAAATGACCAAACATGTTGAACTCTTTGTTTTGAAAGACAGAACTATGGTGCTCCCTGATGCATTTATTGCTGCATCTGAAGGAAATAAATAGGCTTCAGGTTTTGATATTAAATATGACTAAGGCTTATTTTTCAAAAGAACATTTACTAACTTCCCAACATTCATAGACTTTATAATGCATTTTTATCACACAGTTGCCTGTCAACTTACTATCTTCACTTAACTTCTATGAATAACCAAAGGCAGCACATACATACCTTTTCTTTGGGTTTAATTGAAACAGACAAATGTCTTAACACCAAAGGTCCATCTAGACTGTATGTGAAGTTAACATTTTCAAATACTATCATTCCTTGGCTTGGCCATTCAGGTGGTGGATGCTTGTTGGTCTCCCAAGGAGCTTCTTTTTCAAGTTCTGTGTATTCCATTACTCTTTCTACAGAGATCATCTAAGGAGAGGAAAGGAGATATATATAAATATATACAAAAATCAGCTTATTGCAAATATTGCATACATGTATGGGTGTGTGTATTTTCACTACACTCAACACAAATTACTTCAGAGTTTTTCTTCTAAGCATAGATTAAGAGTACAAATAAGATTTGTACCATCCTATGCTTATTTGAAACAATGCATCTCATGTCCTATCACAGACCCAAAATAGAATCATAGAATCATAGAATGGTAAGGTTGGAAGGGACCTCAAGGGTCATCTAGTTCCAACCCCCTGCCATAGGCAGGGACACCTCCCACTAGTACAGGTCACTCAAGGCCTTATCCAACCTGGCCTTCAACACCCCCAGGGAAGGAGCAGCCACAACCTCGANAAAGGGGCAGAATCCCCTCCCTTGCCCTGCTGCCCACACTGCTCTTGATGAAGCCCAGCACTCAGTTGCTGTCTGGGCTGCACTCACACTGCAGGTTCATGTTGAGCTTTTCATCACCCCAGACCCCCAGGGCATTTTCCTCAGGGCTGCTCTCAGCCATTCACCACCCAGCCTATCTATCACAATACATAAATCCATGCATAAGCATTCCTTTCTAATCAGTTGGTTTAATTACAAATGTAAGTACTAAGAAAGTATTTCTAAGTATTAAGAAATCTAAGCTATGAAACTTGTCTGTCAGTCTTGGCTAAGATGACACCATTTCATTGTGTTGGGAAGACAAAGCCAGAAATGAAATTGCTATATAAGCTATAGGTAGATGCCCAATAGCTACTAGCATCAAGTTACTGGCTTTAATATTCCTTTTTCTGCACTCATCTCCCCACCACTGTGCTCACTCACAGTAAATCTTTTATATATGTTTGTCACATACAACTCCATAATCCAAGATATCTATCACCCTATTAATAGTGACTTACATGCAATAAAACTTGCCTGTCTTTGTATTTTATGCCAGATGTGAAGATGCAATATTAGTTGATATCTCTTATCTTACAAGAAGGAAGAGGAAGAGAAGTTGAGCTATCTAGACACATTTTTCTCCTTGAGCAACTGAAAGTTCTGTTTACAGGATCACAGGATGCTAGAGGTTGGAAGGGACCTCCACAGAGTAAGTCCAACCCCCCTGCCAGAGCAGGACCATAGAATCTAGTGCAGGAACACATCCAAACAGGTCTCGGAAGTCTCTAGAGAAGGAGATTCCACAACTTCTCTGGGAAGCTTGTTCCAGTGCTCAGTGACCCTTACAGTTAAGAAGTCCTTCCTCCTGTTGAGGTGGAAGTTTCTGTGCTATAGTTTATACCCACTGCCCCTTGTTGTATCCCAGGGTGCAACTGAGAAGAGTTTGTCCCCTCCCTCTTGATACTCTGCCCTCATATATTTATTAAAATTGATTAGATCTCCCCTAAGTCTT
>VWYK01031987.1:159028-169403 GCA_013399775.1 Semnornis frantzii | reverse complement strand
CTCCAGGGAGGGAGCAGCCACAACCTCCCTGGGCAACCTGTGCCAGTGCCTCACCACCCTCACTGGAAAGTGTAGATCTGTGAATCTATACCCACACCAGAAAAAAGGTTTGTAAAGGTTGCCTGTCTGTTCCTTGGGGATGCCATGGTTCCTGCCTGTTTTGTGTAGTCTGGTGAAAACAGAAGATGAGTTTTGCAATCTGCCAAAAGCTGACCTAGTTTTGTCTTTTTTTTTTTTTTTTCAAAATATTTGCCTGTCAAACTCTTTTTAACTCTTCCTTTGCTGAACCCTAAAAAAAAATACCCCTGATTTAACAGAATGTTTCTGCTGTCTTGGACCTCGTTCAGTTCCTTTGCTGACCTTAAAAAAAAATATATGCTTGATTTAACAGAATATTTCTGCTGTCTTGGACCTGGCTCAGTAGATTCAGCTCTCCATGAAATAGCCACAACATCACACACAATGTAAAGGCAGAACTCATTATGTTAAAAAAAAGATGATTTGTCAAAGTAATTGGCAAATGGTCTTTCCTGTCTTAAGGATTAATGCTGTAGGTGAGCCACTGCTTGCTTTTTATCACCATTCAGGGAAGGCATATTCCTCATCTTTACATGGCACTGGGCCTCAAATCCAGAGGGGGGGCGGAATGAAAGACAAAAGACAAGCAACAAATACAGAAGTTGATGCCTAGACTGCAAGCAGAGATCTTTGCTCCTTTAGCACAGCTTAGCACAGAGCTGCTCAAACAATGCAACATGATTGACCTCTTGTTAAGTCTCAATCAGACTCTTGGTAGCCTCAAGATCGTTAAGTCTCAAGACATGGATATATTTTTTCATACTTTCATTCATATTAGTTTCTCAATAATAGAAATCAAAAGACTTTCTCTTTTTTTAAACAAATTGCATGAGAAAACCCAATTGGATGGGAACAGATCCAAGGTACAAGAAAAACGTGTGCACAGCTACACACTCTGGAATTTGGGGATTTCCCACTTTCAAGGACTGCAGAATTACCAATTTTTTGGAGAACTTCATGTCAGGTTTTTTTAGGAACAAGATATTGTCCATGTCTCTCTGCCAGAGGTTCTTTGCCCGCAGCTCAAATAATATTGCTAGCTGCTTACACGTCATCTGCAGCCTTCACTTGCTTGATCACCTACTTACACAGTTGGATGAGGTAGTGACTACTTCAGTGAGAAGAGCTGGGATGTTGTCTTTTTACCCTGGTACAAGGGAAGTGCCAGGGAGAATCAAAAGTGGCACGAGATGGTTCAGATTATTCTTTGCTGAGCAACAAAATTGCTTGTTGGGGGGTTGGGGGGGATGGAGAAGGGGAGAAGTGAAGACATGGCACAGCTTCTGTCATCTCTTACTGTGCATGGTCTCATGGCGAGCCAGAGCTCAGAGGCTTCTTGGTCCATGAGAAATGCTTTCCTGGGGGGGTCACAGAATGACCTGATAGGGAGCTCCCCACTTGCCAGCCTGCAGGCCACGATGGGAGCATTCATTACAAAAACTGCTTACATCCATGCTGGTTTTTTTTCCCACTCAACACGAGAACTGACTAAGAGGTGTTGACTTTATAAAGGTTAAAGGTGGCTGCCTCAACCAACAAATGGGAATTGTCAAGAGAGGAGGATTGTTGTTCTTTCTTCTTTCAGGACTGAAGTGTCAAGAAGATGTAGAGGCCAAACAGCTCCTGCTGAGCAGCTGAGTGACAGCACCAGCTGTAGAGGGTGCTGGAGCAGCGCAGGAGGGTTCTCACATTTGGGGAGGGTATGGCAGCTCCTTTTCCCACACCTGAAGCTAAAGGAATAACAACAGCAAGAGCTCTGCTGGGAAAGAAGGGTCCAAGGAGTTCAGAATGTGTTGTGCAGAAGTTGAGTCATTCCCTACAGACAGATCTCTGCTCAGACCTCATCTGCACTCATGAACCAGAGTCTAAAGCCGCTGCTGGCTGAAGCGAACGCTGGACTAGTGAACAATCCTCCCTTCCACCCTGCTCCCCCAGTTGTATGTGCAAGGACATAAATGGTTGCATAATGAGCTAGATCATATTGTAGACTGAAAGCAGGACTGAGAAACACCAGATGTGGGCTTGAATTCCTGCAAACCCTGAGCAACCTGTGTGACTGAACTAAGTGTGTGTTGTGCACACAGCAGCACGCACAGAGCACCTCGGCTCAGCACTTTGCATTGGCAAAGCCTTCTGGACTCTGACTTAGATTCTACCAGTGCCTGGAGCATTTGCAGGGTTCACAAACTCATTGTAACAAGCTCATCATAACCTGGAATTTGAGGAAAAGAGCACTCTAGGAGCTCTCCTCCTGCCAAGGAGTATGAAAATCATTTTAATAGTTACCCTCTAACACAACACAGCAGCAGATATAAATACTGGGGAGAGTCCTTCCTAGAGAATTAATTAGGCATCAGGTGTTTAGTGTTTTCCAAGAAAGTCAGGATTCACATGATGAAACAGAATATTGTGTTCTCCTTCAGAAAGATCTGTACTAAACCCACTTGATTTCCTGGAAAAGGCTAAGCTCTAAGAACCAACATGTAGTTGAAGTTCTGAATTATACAGAAGCCAAATAAAAGCATCACTTAAACCTCTATGAAAAATGAATGCTCTGTGTCCATCTCATAAATCTCTGTGTCTAGGAGAGAACACAAAACTCAGCACAAATGTTTGCTGCGCACACAACAGATAGCAAGACCTAGGAAATTAAGCACTGGAAATGGTTGCAAGCAGATTATAGAATATATGAACACAAATTGGCATTAAAAACAAGAGGAGCTGCAGTAATCCTAACATGGTTGAGCTTTGGGCATTCCCAGCTGCCAGACTTCTGTGAAAAAGAGATTGAGAACAGATTCCCTGTTCGTGTCCTTTCAGCTGTGGTTGCTCTAGGGTCGAAGTATCTGCTTTCTGCTAGGAAAAACTATAAAACTTTCAACTAAAGATGAAAAACATCACTTCCATTGGCACAAAAGCAGGAGAGTTCCTTGCAGGGAGGGATGTTGTACTGAAAATTCCCTGGAAAGCAGAATACCACTGCCACTGGCAGCAAACTCCACTCCAGCTCTCAGCAAACCCCTGCTGCAGAGCTGGCAAGGCAAACACTCTCCACATTTTGCATGTGTACTCCAGTCAGCTTCAGTATCTTTTTAAAACTTCTGATTGGGCCTTAAGTTACATAGCAGCTATGGACACCTCTTATTTCCCACTTCAGTTCTCAAAACCTGGCATCTGTTGGATTTAGTGTTTGGGATTTTTTTCTAAATCCAACAAGAGCAATTTTGTTAATAGTGCAATAAAACAAAAAAACCCAAACCTTCATAGTGTTACATGGAAGCATTAAAGCCTTTTTGTGTGCTGCTCCTTCCCTTTAAAAAAAAAAAAAATAGAGACATTGTTTCTTTAAAAGGCTCCATCTGCAAATCCCATTAGATGTGCATATAAGGTTTCAGATGATTAATAGTTGCCTGCTTTGCTTTGGTTGGAGGGGCTGAGGGTATGTATGTTAACCTCTCCCTCCCCTCTCTCACATTTCACTTCACAAACTTGTCACTCTCTCTCCAGCACAGTATTTAAAAAGTGTTTCCCTCATACCCAGCACTTCACAGGGAAGCAAGCTTCAGGCCCTAGGAAGCAGCTCAGGGCAGCCACTGCGTTCATCTGCTTCTCCTTTTGCAGTCGAGATCATGAAGATGCTTAGGAGAGTTCCCAAAGTCACCAACCTGCAGCAGCTTAAAACCCACAAACGAGCTGTCTAGGGAGGAAATCTGCTCTGTGAAATTTGGAAGATATCCCCTCTGCTCCTCTGCTGACTTGAAGCCTGAGCTATAACCAGCCACAAATACTGGAGTGTGGACAGGATTGGAAGCAAATGGATCCCACCAGCAGCAGCTGTATGCAGAGCCCACAGCCTCCTGCCCTGCTCTGGGGGTGTCTGAGGAGCACTCATGTGGATGTCACCACGGCTTCAGGGCTGAGCCACTACACACCAACACCATTCTCCTTCCACCAGAAACCAGATTTCTCTGCTTACTCAGATTTTTCACCCTCCTGCCTGGTGACCGCTCGCCACAGCTTGCCACGTGAGGAGCAGGCGTTCGCCGAGCAGCATCCCTCTCCCCAACACCCTGACTGGCATTTTGTGGCAACTGAGGCCAGAAGACAACTAAATCCAGGACTGGCCTTGACTTCTGAGGAGTCAGAAGGCAGCAGCCCAAACCTAGTCAATGCAGCAGCAGGTGTAAATGAAGATGAGGAGGTACCAGTAAACACTACAAAAGAGACTGAGAAAAAGCCATCCAAAAGGAAAAAGGAGAACTCAGGTAGGTGATATGAAACCAGGGTTGTGGCAGAGGGCAGGCTATAGAATGGGAGCACTTGTAAGGTTAGGAGTTAAGAAATAAAGCTGAGGAGGAAAACATTTTGTAATTCTTGACTGCAGGAACTTGCACAATAACAACGCTGGAACTAAATAGATGATTCTTGGATGACCTCTGGTGTTTGTATGTCACTCCCACAGAGCTTATTTACTGAACCAGGCATTTTACTCACCAGCACAAGGCACATTTGCTGTAACTAAACAGGAATCACATGGCATGTACACACTGAGCTTAAAGTCCTGGAATGTTGAGTTGTATATTTGCACACCTGCCACTCGTCCAAGCCTAAGAGGGTCAGAAAGCAAACTTCTGTCCTCTTGAGCTGCCTGAGCTAGTTGGAAATGTTACAGTGAGACTTTAGCTTCTCAGTTTGTGAGAAGTACAAGATGCAAAGTCTCCCTTTAGGTATAAATTCCATTTGGCCTCACTAAATATTAAATGGGGGTTGCACAACTCTGAGCAAAAGCATGGGGAGAAACTTCTGGAATTGTTTTCATACTTTCCCCAACTGTATTTGGGGACTCTGGAAGTATAGCTAGCAAGAACAGTACTTGTAATTGCCTTGAAACAGAGAGCAGTACAGTGGCAGCCTGTGCTATGCTGGTCCCTGCTCACATTAGCACTAACAGGAGCTATGTTTGCTTTCACTGCTTCTGGTGGGCAGAGTTAAGATCAGATCAGTCACAAAGGCTACAATCACATCTGAGAGCTTCTTACAGCTTTATTATTTTGACAACCAAAGGGACACCTAAGAGATGCTGTTGTGTGCTGTGCCCACTGCTTACCACTTTGTGTGTAATGTCTATGCAGAAATCCTATGCTAGGACAGATGGAAGCTCATTGCAGGCTGCACACTGAAGTGAATTAATCCTCAACATAAAAAAAAACCCAACCTAAACCCAACTACCAGTACCTTCAGTTCATGGAATCTAGCCAGCCACATGAGCAAGGAGGGGGAAAGGGTCAAAGAACTTGTAAAACTGCCTCCCTGGGAGATTGGCAGTTTGGGCTTTGCTCACTGTGCAGTTTTCCTTGCTTCCATTGGAGATTCTTCACAAGCATCAACTTTAAAAGCACAGGAGGAAAAGGAAGGGGACAAAAAAGGGGGAAAGGAAAGTCAGCTTGTGTTTGCATTGTAGCTAAGTGTGGCAGCATGGCTATGGCTTGAAATTTGGCTTTGATTTATGACTCTTGACCATATTGCAGCCAAGTACACTAATAGCAAAAAAAAAGTTTTTCAAGGCAGTGCAGCGACCAGGATGATACAGAGGACAAGCACACACACAGATACCAGATCTTCTTGTAGTGTTCAGTTAGCAAGGAGCTAACTGGAGCAAAGTCTGGAGCATTGTGTGCCAGTTCAAAGTGCTCTGGTTCTCTGCTGTTGCTTGTTTCACCACACACCCCCCAGCAATTCCAGGCCATATGCAGCTCAGGGTGCTCACTCAGTGACTGTATACCCTGCACAGAGCCTGTCACTGTGAGCTCACAGCATGTTACACATCACACACACATCACATCCCCTAGGTGATCCTGCTTTGGCAGGAAGGTTGGACTCCATCTCTGGAGGTCCCTTCCAACCTCTAAGCTTCTGTGATTCTGTGATACACAAGGCATAAACTTTACTGCCTGTTGAATGGGAGATCAGAGCTCAGTGGTGAGATGCACACCAGCAATGGAGGTAAAGATGCAGGGAAGGAAACTGTCAATGCAGTGCTAGCAAGGAACAAAAGCTTCCTTCCCACCGGTGCTCTTTCTGACCTTGCAGACCTAGGCCTTTGCTAATGCAGTTTTGATAACACATTCCCCTTCCTGACTCTGAGCTGTCCCACATTGGTTCCTTGGTAAGCCAGGCTGGCAGCACTGATGAATCATGCTGACCAAGAGGAGGCATAACACACAAGCCTTCAAATTTCCCCTGAGCACCATTACACCAAACCTCTGCAACATGCAAGTTCCCACAGATCAATGGAGCTGCAAATCACACAACATGTTTCTTGCCTCTTAGAAAACCAGAGCTCGAGCAGCAAAGCAGAAGCAGGCAGCAAGTCCCGGAAGGAGAGGACAGCTTTCACAAAGGAGCAGCTGCGGGAGCTGGAAGCTGAATTTGCCCATCACAACTACCTGACAAGGCTCAGGAGATACGAGATAGCTGTGAACCTGGATCTCACTGAGAGACAAGTACCTCCTGCATCCCTGCCTCCCCAGCTTCTTCCTTCTCCCCCCACAACTTCTCCCTTAATGTTAAATCCTAAAGATGATGCTCAAGGGTGTATTTTTGCAATGGCAGAGGCCAATGCAAAGCCTCCAGGCTCTTTTTAAGACAAATTTGTTACAAATTTCTGTAAGCAGTTAAATGTGATTATGTTTGGGGACAACTGCTACCTGCTGAGCTCATGTTTACCATCCCTGATTGCTACATACTGCTATGTCAAGGTTTACTGATGGTCCATGGAGATCATCTTAGCCTGCAATCACCAGGAAATGAATAGAATTACACATGCTTGATGCAGGCATTCTTCCTGGGTCAGGTAGCATTTTGAAGTGATGAGGGAAGACCAAAATGCAGAGTTCTTCAAAGAGAGATATTTTTGTTCCCTCTTTGTGATCTGCCAGGGTTTCCTTATCCAAGTTTAGTGGACAAAGGAGGAATTGTTAAATTAAGTGAAGCAAATTACAGCTCCTGAAGCATTAGATTGGATGGATAAGGTGATAAAAGACATTAGGGGCACTGTGCTTGTGGAATTGGCATGCCTCGTTGATATAAAGGCAGGCTATGAGCACTACTTTTGCAGGTCTCAGAGAAACATGGGCCTGGAACAGTTTGTTCCTGCCTTTATTAGAGAGGTGGATTCCTCAAACTTGTGAGGTTCCTTTCACCTTTCCTCCTAGAACTCCACAAAAGAGCTCTCTTCTATAGATATGTTAATACACACATAGCTATGCCTAGGTCTGCCAGCTCGGATGGAGGCAGTAACTATGTCCTTTCTACCACCCAGGTCAAAGTATGGTTTCAAAACAGAAGGATGAAGTGGAAACGTGTTAAAGGCGGACAATCAGCGTCCCCAGACGACCACGACACAGAAGATGTGGACTCTGCTGCCTCCCCCAGCTCTGACTAAGTCCTTGCAGCAATGGGAGACAAGTTGGAAGAAAGGAATTGAGCAGACAATGGATGCAACACTGCTCCAGGTCAACCACACCATGATCCAGCTTGGGAAACCCGCGGCCCTGACTCCTGAAAAGATGTAAGATGCTTTAGATTACAGAGGCAATTAAAGAGCACAGCAGGGCTTAGCTTTGATTTCTGTCTGAAGTAATTTAACTCTGTGGAATTGTCTTGCTACCACAAATGTGTCTTCCAAATAAAAGCTAACAAACACTGAATATAAAACAGGAGCAATGTACTCTGGGCTCTCAAACGTTCAGAACATGCAGATTGGCAGTCAGTGAGTGATGATGAAACTGCATTCCTGTCCAGCCTTTTTCCTGGTCACATATGTTCATTCTGCACAAGGACTTGTGATGGTTTGGGAGTTCCCTGTCCCGCCCACACACTTTGTAAAATCCCCCAGACTAGACTCAGCCAGCTGGAAGNTCTGTGTTATCTCTGTTTGTGTCCTTGTTCTTATACATCTCAGCAAGCCTATGAGTGAAGCAGACATCACCAGTGCTTGCTTTTCACAGCCTATAATACAATATTCTCCATTAAAATATTCCAATTAGCCTCAAACAAGCACAGGACTTTACCAGGCACATTTTCCTTGTGCCTTACTTAAAGAGAAAAGAATCTTTTGATAGTCATTGATTTTTTTTTCCTTAACTAGGAATTGAACACCTGTAAGGCTAGGTTACAAAATAAAAAGTTAAGACCAAAACCAAGCTTGTAGCAATAGGAGGAGAGGCAGTGGTTTGGAACTGGGGCAGGGTAGATTTAGCTTGGACATCAGGAAGAAGTTCTTTACAGTGAGTAGTGAGACTCTGGAACAGGCTGCTCAGAGATGTGGTTGAGGTCCCATCTCTGGAGACATTCAAGATCAGACTCAATGTGTCCCTGGGCAGCCTGATCTAGTTTGAGGTGTCCCTGATGACTGCACGGGGGTTGGACAAGATGACCTTTGAAGGTCTGTTCCAACTCAATGCAATCTGTGACTGTGAAACTATATACACAGAATTCTGCTTATCAGTTTCAGAGGAGATGGCTTCCACACTGGCAGGTGAGGATAGGTACCTTGTTGATGGCAGCAGTTTGCAGATTTCCATCTATCTCTATGGGTTTATACTGGCAGAGGGGAGATTGAAAGTGGATGTTAAGAGGAAGTTGTTTGCAGTGAGGGTGGTGAGACACTGGCACAGGTTGCCCAGGGAGGTTGTGGCTGCTCCCTCCCTGGAGATGTTCAAAGCCAGGTTGGACAAGCCCTTGAGTGACCTGTGCTAGTGGGAGGTGTCCCTGCCTATGGCAGGGGGTTGGAACTGGCTGAGCTTTGAGGTCCCTTCCAACCTTCCCATTCTATGATTCTATGAGCTGTGCTATGACAGAGCAGCATTATTTGGGTTACAAACCTCAGGTTAGTGACAGGTTAATAACATCACTATTCAGCTTACACAAAGCTAGATGACAAAACAATTGCCTGTGCACAGCTGAGCAGATGCTGCAGTTCACTGTAACTTTAAGAGCAGAAAACATCTCTGACTCTGCTTAAACCCTGGTGCCTTCTGATTAAGCTTCTGACTAAATGCACTGGATTAGCTCTTGGCAAACACTGAAGTAGGCTTTGCAAAAAAAAAAAAAAACCTCTGGGGGTAACTCAGATATCCTACTCTCATCTTCAGGAAACAAAACACCATGGGGCAGAAGTTCTTTGTGACTCATTTCCTTGTAAACTCTTAAGCCAATTGCACTCCGAGGATCTCCTCACTGCCTCCTCCCCATGGTGCTTAGAAAGTCTGCAAGCTGCAGAAGCAACTTATTTTGTAATGAAAAGTTTTGGGCTCTTGGCTACCAACATAAACCAAAAGGAGTTGCTCACCCAGACAGGAGGATGATAATTCTTCCCTTTCAAGGAACTTATCTACAGTAGGATGTTGCATCCTAATTCACCTACAGGCTAGTCAATGGGATGTCAGATTGTACCCCTGACTACAGCTCCTGAACAGTTCTTGCTCTGGCCTTTGAGAAATAAGGCAAAGTCACCTGAGGGACCAGTTTATGCTTAGGCAGTTTCTGCATGAAACCATCTGCTTATTTGAAGACTTTAATGTTTCGTGAATGGACATTTCACTTCTGGCATCAAAGCACTTGACCCCTGAACTTCTGGTGCCAAGAATCTTTCAGGCAAAGTCTGTTGTCTGGGAGGAAAAAAATCTCTGACCTCCAATTATTTTTTACAGCAACACACATCAGATTTTATTCTTCTCACAGAAGGGAACTGAGCTACCTGAAGAGGTTTGGCAATGCTTTCCATGCCTGATTCTCACCACATAACACAGGAAAAGCCTGGCAGGTCTTCCATGGGAAGAACACGCAGGCAGAGCAGCAAGAATTTCTGCCCATACAAGGCCAGGGCAAGTGGCCCACAGGGAATGGGGATATCTGTGTAAACACAAAAATATAGGCTGTAGCCCCTTGTGTCTGTGCTACCTCTTTAAATACAGGAAGGAAAACACTTTCCTTAGACTGAGAGATTTAATGGACATCTCATCTACCTAGCCAGATGTCAGCACAGCAGAGGCCCTCGTTTGTTGGGAATTGATTTTTGTACCTTGAGGAAAAAAAAGTGGAGAGGAAAGGAAAAAAAAAGAAAAATAAAAAGAAGAAAACAAAGCACAGCTGCAGCACAGACAGATGAACCCCTGGTAGTGAGCTACACACCCTGTTAGCACTGAAGGGAAGCTCTCCAAGCTTGCTGGTTTTCTTGTTCATAGAGTCATAGAATGGTAAGGTTGGAAGGGACCTCAAGGATCATCCAGTTCCA
>VWYK01031987.1:118075-132346 GCA_013399775.1 Semnornis frantzii | reverse complement strand
GGGGGGGGGGAAGTTAAAATATCTGTAGTTGTGGAGTCAAGTAAGTTTCATCTCTTTGCAGCAGAAAAAAAAATCATTTACAAGTAGATGCAGCATGACAGAGCACAGACTGGTCAGTTTCTCTGCAAACAAGGAACTGTTAGACAAGGCTTTACAGGTATTTCAGATGCAAGAGCATATTCTTCTAAAAAAAAAGCCATCACCAGCTGTGATGTCACCAAACTTTCTAAGCGGAAATAAAACACACCACAGTGTATAGAAAGTCTAAACATCTGCAACCACTTATGTCCAGAGATGGCCATGGCAGAGCCTGGATGTGGTTAATTACAATTTGACATAGGAGCCTTCAGCACACAGGAGATGGTGAGGAAGGATACAACTTGCAGTCTGACCTGTGCCATTGTCCAAGCAGAACTAACATTCCAGCTGCATTTCAAGGGATCTCTTCTGCCTTACCCAAAGCCACAGATACTAAACATCTCACCACAGATGACTCTCAGAAAAGCTGAAGTAACTACACTCAGCAGAAAAATGCATGAAACAGCAAAACTGGAGAACAGGCAGCTCCCAAATACCAGCCACTGTCCAAGAACATAAATAGAAATAGACTCCTTCTTGCAGGGTAAAGAAACAAAACTATTCCAGCCCCTATTTGTCTGTTAGTTCAGAACATGGTTAAACTGACAAACATTTTTTATTTGTTATCTTTTTGCTGTTCCTTAGTGCCCAGATTTCTGAGTCTTTGGTTTTGCCTCTTAAGAGTGGAATGACTAAGAAAGCACTTCAAGAACCACCTCTGAAATGATGCAATACTCTAAGGAAACTCAGTGGCCAGGTAGCTGTGGAATCCAAGAGGCACAGATACGAGCAGGTACTGTCCCCTTGTGCTTTTGCTCCCAGAACATTTGCTGTGCCTTGGCTAGACCAGCTTTGGCAAAGGGTCCTTTGAGGAAGCATTTTCACCAGTGCAGAAATCAGAGCTCCCCAAATACAAACTGGGTAAGGAGCAGGCTCAGCGCCGTCTGAAGGCTCGCGAGATCCTCCAGGCGTTGGGCTCCTCGTAGCGATTGTAGAGAGGCTCCAGCCGCTGCTGCTTCTTCTGTTTGCTCAGCTTGGTTGGGTCAGAAACCTTGAAGAAAGCTGGAGCAAACTCCACCAGCCAGCGAGGATCAATAGTGGTCACTTCACGCATGTACTCCTTGGTGGTCAGCACCAGCTCATGATACACCACCCTGCGAAAGAGGACAGCAGCTTTAGGGGATGGTTTGCCCACATCAGAGTTCCAAGACATGCTCCAAAAGAACTCTCCAGAAAAGCCATCCTCCTTTTTCTCTCCTGCTTCATGGCTACCCTAGCTCCTCTTCAGTACAGCTTCACTCCATTTAATACAATCTCTCCCTCTCTCCTCACCTATCCCCTACAACCCTCAGGATTTTAACTCACTTCCACAACACAGAACTGCAGGCTTCAGGCCGAGCCTTGGCTCAGAGGTCAGTCTCATCCCTGAACAGGCACAACAAAGCCAAAAAACAGACTTCAAATCTCTCTCGTTGTGCTCACTGAGAAATCAGCAGCTACAGTTCAATCTGTGCTGCATAAGGAGTGCAGAGAAACACAGAACTGCAGGTTTCAGGCTGAGTCTTGGCCCAGAGGTCAGTCTCATCCCTGAACAGGCACAACAAAGCCAAAAAACAGACTTCAAATCTCTCTCGTTGTGCTCACTGAGAAATCAGCAGCTACAGTTCACAGCTGAAAAGGTTGTGGTGTGCACCCCTTATGCAGCACAGACTGAAGTCAGAACTGAAACAGAAAAGCACAGGATGGTGTCTTCCTTACCACTCTGGCTGCCTGTTGAAGAGAGCACTGGATGGGTGGATGTAGACCACCTGTTGATCAATGAGTGTCCGATAACCCTCCTGGGGATCCTTCTTTGCTGCGTTTCGGAAGAAGCCGCTGCAGATGGCTTTCTGGACTCGAACTGTTGCCTTCCCACAGGACACCACATCCAGTTTGTGCCTGCCCAACAAGAGTCAGAGAGGAAAAAAAAATAAGTGACAGTTGCCCAGAGGTTTGGGTGCAGCTACCAACATCAGATCAGCAAATGGCTTAGCTACTGTGGTGTCAGGACACTGCCAGCAGTCACTGCTAGTCTCTCAACATGCTGACCTGTCCATGATGCCCAACATCTGCTTGCGGATGTCCTGAGCCCTGCGTAAGGATCGGGCCTGGATGAAATTTTCGTAGCACCAGGGATTTGAAAACTTGTTATTCTTCCAAGAGTTGTAAACAGCCAGCAGAGTGAGGTGGTCACCTTCTGTCTGATGGAACTTGGCTTTCTTTTGATCAGCAAGTGCTTGTTTATCCTAACACATAAAACACGAATCAAGTGAGTATCGATGTTGTAAAAACACTCCTTGTGCAACATGAGGCATGTGAGCAGCTTCTCACTCATTACCTGACTTCTGAAGTCTACCAAGAAACGGACACCAAGTTCTGAGCAGTGAATGACTAAGGACCAAGCAATGAGACTCTAAAGGTCACCAGGACCAAAAGGTACATCAGAAATACAGGAACAAGGAGTCTAACCAAGCTCCAAGCTGCTTCTGGCAAATATGTTCACTTTCTAACACCTAAGGCAGGCACGCCACAAGCACTCTAACTGTTACACCACTGGCACTTGGTGCATCCCTTACCTTTGGCCTGTAGAACACATTCTGCACAGACAGCATGGAGACTATGGTCAGCATTTCCTCACTGCATCCCAGGTGTACAGACATGATCAGCATCTTGCACAACATCGGCTCCAAGGGGAATTCTGCCATCTGCAAGAAACCTGTTTCAGGGCATTGTGCAACACCTTGGGAAAAAAATCTTGAGTTCTCTCAGTGCAAAAGAGAGAAATGCCCTTTCTTCTGTGCTTCCTTTCCAAAGCAGTGGGCTTTGCCCAGGATAGCTTTACTCAATATGAAGCAAATTGTCTATATTCACTGTCACAAGAGTATCCCAATACTTTTTAAACCACTTTTTAACTTTAAACCACTACCAAGTTTTAAACCACTACAAGTAACTTTATAAGAAGAAAGAGCAGCTGCTCCTTAAAACACAGAGGGTAGTAACTACAGCAAATGAAGAGGTACCAATAACACTGAGAACAGGAACAGAAACCCAACACTGCTGGGCAAGCTCTGGTGCAGCTGCTCTCATGTCAAGTATCTGCAGCCCAGCCAGTGCTAAGAAGTGTTCTGGTTTGCCTACCCTGCGCCCAAGTCGAGTGAGGAGTCCCTCATCATCCAGAGCCCCCAGGGTGTAGAGCTGCTCCATGGCGGTTATAAGAGTTTCCATTGGGGGAGCATCCATAAAGTCAAAGGAGAGCAAATCATTGATGCCCATGGCCTGAACAGAGGGTGGGAGAAAATCCAAGTTAGCACACTGAGAAGGAAGACACCGAACTCCAGCCACAGATATAAAACCACCAAACAATGAGGGGCTGCAGAACTCTAAGCAGAGCCTCAGGTCCATACCTTGGCTGTAACTGCAGCCAGAACACATGGCTGTATTTCTACCCTTGAGACAGTCTGCACTGTCCTGTGGCTTTCATCCACCAGGAAGTTTTTCAGCCTGCTTCTTTGGTGCTGCTCCATACATCTCTCAAGCAAGATGATTCAGGCAAGCAGACCCACAGGCTAAATGCTGGGTTTGAGGACTTGCTGCCTTGTCTACTAGCGTGGCTTGGCAGCTCCAATGGTCTAAATATGGAGACCAAACGCGTCTCCACCTCTCCCCACTCCCAGAAAGGGGGAAAGGCAGCAGCTTCCCCAGCTGTAATGTACTGGGTTAGATTAAGCTTGTGGACTCATAGAGGGATGATACATCCTTAAAGGATAGATGTGTTTGAAGATCAAAATCCATTCCAAGCCAGTATGTTTTATCTGTTTGGAAGAGAAACACACCTGACATAGCAAGTGTCTACTGCCCATAAAGACTCCTGGTCCTCAAAACTCCTGCAAATACCTGCCCTGTACAGCTAAGACCTGTTATTTAATTAGATATTCAACACTGTAACGCTCAACAGAAAAACACAGGAGCAACTCAGTGTCTGAGAATTGTATCTGATGCAGATTCTCTTCCAAAACACCTCTGCTCATTATAACAATCTGAAATTTCAGTAGTAGCTCACGAGGCTCATAAAGGTAGAGATTCATTTACTGAAACACTTGTGATCATGCTGGCTTGCTACAAGCAGATGAAATGCTCACCTTAAGGGAAAGCACTGTGCTGGCCAGATTTGTCCTCTGGATTTCAGGCACGTTGGTGGTCAGCATTTCATCCCGGTAAGCACGCTCTGTATACAGCCTGTAGCATTTTCCTGGCCCTGTCCTCCCAGCTCTTCCTGCTCGCTGCTTGGCTTGAGCCTAAAGGTAACAAGACACTTCCAGTGAGCAGGTGTAAGCAGGCACAGGTGACAAGGACATTCAAATGATTCAACTATTCACCACATCACTTGCACCAAAAGAAAGAGATTTCCAAATGGATACAGCAAAGTGCACATTCCCAGGCCACGGACTGCAGCAGTCTCAGCAAGCTCTCGAGAACGTGATTGTATCATTGTCTCACTCTGCTTCCACGTGCTTGGACACCAGATCACCCAGATGCAGGACCAGGAGGGAGGTAAGGAGTTAAACCCAAAATGCTTACCTGTGAAATGGGGGTAACAACCAGCTGGTCAATCCCAGTCTTGGAGTTATAAACCTTCTGCTTCACAAAGCCAGGATCCACCACATAATAGATCCCATCGATAGTCAGAGAGGTCTCCGCAATGTTCGTGGCGATGACAACCTGCAAAACAAGTTTGATTCAGCAACAGCTCTGCCTGGCTGCCAAATCAAACAATTCATGCTACAGGATACAGGCAGTCTGTTATCAATGCAGCTATCAATTTAGCATCAAAAGGAGAAACCAAGTGTTAGTTACAGTCAATGGTGGACAGGTTTGAAGTATCTACTTTTTGAGCAATGTGTGCAAGGAGCACGATAAAAATCCACAATCACAAGCAAGTGAATGATGACTTTAAGTTTCACTTTTGCAGATTACACTGACTTCAGTGAGGATTTCATCTTGTCACTCACAGTCCATAATTAGAAATACTCTTCCAGGGAATCTCTTCCTATTTACTTGTTATTTGCTAGGAAATGTCCATCCATCCATCCACACAACTGCATTTAGATTTCACTGAAGTTAGCATCCTTTAAAGGCAGCATTACAAAACACACCAGGAACATTCCACATAGAGGTCTGATAAAGTAGATGTCTACACATCACCCACAGCCATGTACATGACCAAAACCATGCTCTGAGCTACAGATAAAACACCTCTTCTCCAAAACTACATAATTTTGTCTCAAGTTGTAATTAACAGAATCAGAACTGCTAAAAACCCCTCCAAGTCTGATTAGCAGGATTAATGGTGCCACACACCCACTAGCAAAATTGTCTAGCAGAAGATGAAGCCACACTTAGCTGCAATTACCTTTCTGCTCCCTGGAGGGGCTGGGTCAAAGATCCTGGTCTGCATTTCACTGGGTAAAGCTGAATATACTGGTAGGATAATTAACTCTGGAACATCAGGTCCTAAGGATTTCATCCTCTCATAGAGGATTTCACAGGCAGTGTCAATCTCTTCCTGGCCAGTCAGAAACACTAAAATGTCACCTACAAAGGAAGAAAATAAAGCCATTCACATTACCAACTCTTTTCAGTACAACTCCTTCATTACCATATTTCCATAACCCACCTTTTCTAAATAAAGAGGGATCTCCAACTTTTGCTAGGCTCTGGGCAACAACTCTTAGCCAAAAGCATCACACTTGCAGCATTTGGCTTACTGTATTCACAAACAAGTGGGCAGTGTTGAGATTGTTCTGCTCAAGCTACTAACATAATCCATGACTTAAAGAAAAATCTCCCTTGCAGGTGCTGGAGTCCTTGGACCATCAATAATCCTATACCATCCCCTGCTCACCTGGTGGCTCTGTTAAGTGGATTTGCATTACTGTAATCAGACTGGCATCCAAATAATCTGTTTCTGGCTCTTTTGTGTACAGAATTTCTACTGGGTATGTCCTGCCAGGAATTGTGAAGATTGGTGCTTCATAGAAGTACTGAGAGAACTTCACAGCATCCAGGGTCGCCGACGTCACGATCAGCTTCATGTCCTGCCGCTTCTGCACTGTCTGCAGGAGGATGGAAAGCTCAAGTCATTTACTGCCTCTGGGACTATTAGCACCTAGCATTTAAGCCACAGAAATACAACCAGTAATACCATGTGGTTTAATGTCAGAGTAGAGGAGCTGCTCATTCCAGTTAACAGAAAGTCAAAAACATCTGACTGCTGAGGTCAGATTTCAAACCCTTTTTAGCAGTACCAACCCAGAAAGCCTTTACCAGAGAAGGAAACACAAAGCAAGAAAACTCCTCTGCTCATTCTTCATTGTGAGCATCCTGGAGTGTGAATTGTCACTGTCTCTGTTGAATTTTGTTTCCTTTGTCTTCACGCAGGCTCAACTTACAAAAATCTGGGCTACAAACCCTTACAAGCATTTGCTTTGCTTCAGAAGTAGCTCCTGGAGCACAGGGATGAACCTGTGTGACCCTGCCTTTCTCTGCACACTCCTGTGCACACACAGCATATGGAGACACTGGAGCAATAAACATCAGCTGCTGCATTACCTTCTTTAGAAGTCCAAAGAGCACATCTGTATGTATGGTCCTCTCGTGGGCTTCATCCAGCATGATAATGGCATACTGGGTCAGATCAGGATCTATGAGGCACTCCCTCAACAACATCCCATCTGTCATGTATTTGATGACAGTCTCAGGGCTGGTGCAGTCTTCGAATCGAATGGTGTAGCCAACCTAGACAGAGAAGTTGAACAGAAACTGAAGCTGCAGAATAAAGTTACCAGCACCATTAACTCCCAGTCTGACTGCTCCACATGTTTATTTTACAGACTACAAGGGAGCAGACAGATACACAACACACCAGCTCCAGTACTGATTTTTACTACTTTTCTTCACACTTATTTTGGTACATTCTTCAGCATGGATAAATTTACCTCTTGTCCCAAGCAGCAACCAAATTCCTCTGACACCCTCTTTGCAACAGACATGGCAGCCACTCTGCGAGGCTGAGTACATCCAATCTTGCCTCTTGACGTGTACCCCGCCTCAGCCAGGTACTGGGTAATCTGTGTTGTCTTCCCAGATCCTGTCTCTCCAATAACAATCAGAATCTGATTGTCATGCACAGCCTAGAAAAGGTCATAACAGATAAACCTGTAAAAATTTAAAACCAAAAAGCAAATAAAACCACCAGAGTGTATCCAAGACTAGACTGAGCCCCAGTTGACCCAGGGCAGTGCTCTTAACTCAGCAAGTCAAACTGCTTCATCCCTTAGTTGACTCATCCCTTACCAATGTTGAGCCTAGCTTCAGTTCTGACTCACATCAGTAAATATCCAGAGATTTCTTAAGTGTAGATATCTAATCCTTTAAAATAATTATTCCAAACTACAGGTCTGCATTTACTATCATGTAGCTGTTCACCTATGAACAAGATGAACCAAGAACCTTTATTTTAAATTTCTGTTTGCTCAAAGAGCACTGTTTTGAGAGCCTTACTTGTATCAGCTGCTCCTTCAGTCTGAAGATAGGCAGACTCTCTCTCTGCTCGATGATGGAAAGCTGGGTCTTCTTCCCATAAGAAGCTTTGTTGCCACCAAATGCATGCTTCTTCCACTCTGGGATATCGTTGGGCATCATCCCAATTCCTCGCATGTTTGCAGCTATTTGTCTTCCATCCACTACAACAGAAAGCACTTCACTGCTACAGCTGTGTTCACACAGTGGTGCCCAGTGTGACCCCACTCCTGCTGTACCCCCAGCCAGTGTGTGCTGAAGTATTTCTAAGGTCCTAGACTGTGCTGGTTTTAGGCTAATTGGAATATTTTAATAGAGAAAATTACATTATAGGCTGTGAAAGGAAAACTTCACTCATAGGCTTGCTGAGATGTTTAAGTACTCAAAACATAGCTAAGTCAGTCTCTGGGGCACAGCCTCTCAGGTGGTCTAGCTTCTGGCTTCCTCCTCTCTGCTGAGTAACCTCACTAACCACTTTCCTTCTAACCTCCCTGGCCCATCCTCCAAACTCATCTTGCATGTAAGGCAAACCTTGGGGTAAGGTATAGGGGTGGGGAGAAGGTGGAAGGGTGTTTGGGAGCCCCTCCTGGGGTCTCTGATTTCTGGGAGGGGAGTTGTGTTTCTGTATTACCTTTAACTTGTATATTTCTGTCAATATTCCTGTCTATTGTGTATATCTCTGTTTGTACATTGTGCTGAGCTGTGAATAGAGCTTCAGTCCTTAACTTCCAGCCTGCTGAGCTCTAGTCTGGGTCATTTTACAAAGTGGGGTGGGTGGGGAACTCCCAAACCATCACATACACATACAGCCCAGCACTACATTAACTCCCATGTAAAAAAACTGCTTCACCATCCACTGAAGCTTTAGCAATGCATCCTGGATGGACAGCAGGATATCCTGCACAGTTCCCTGAATATTCCTGTTGCCACATCAGTAGCAAATAATTCTTCCTTTCCCCATTTAAAGCAAAGCACACAAATGGTATCAATACATCTCTCCTGGGTTGCTCAGCTACCACAAACAAGGCAGAGGTCACAGTGAGATGTGCATGGACATACCATCAGGGAGAGGATCCACCCAGTGTGTGTTGAGTCCCATGGGGATAGAATCCATCTCTGCTTCTCTCTGGGCTTGTTTAAGTTCTCTTCTTTCTTTAGCTAAAGCACTCTGCATCATTGCAGCCTGGGACAAGGAACCATCTGGATTCTGGAAAATAAAAAAAAGCTAAGATTTCAAGCACTCCCAATCCTTCAACTACCTCTCTGTCATCACTGGCCTTTGTGAGTGTCTTCTAAAGGTGCTTTAAAAGATGCTAACATTTTATCCATTTGATATTTCCATTAGGTTAAACTCATGAACTTCCATGGTCATAACCAGCATAGGGCATCCTTACATTCTTCACTCAGAAAGATTACAGGCACAACCCATAAGAAGTATTTCTCTACCACTTTCCACTTTCAAAAGGTAAGAGAAAGCAGAACAGAAAAAGCATATTCTAACAAACCTATGTGAAGTGGTTGCTGCTGCAGGCTAACATGTGTTTAGGTTTCATTATTCCACTTTACTGTCACCACGAAGTGAGAATCAACTTTTAGAAGTACAGAAAGGATCTTTAATTCAGTGGTAATGTTTTCCAGGCTCTCTGTAACACCCAAGTGCAAAACTAGTTGCTAACTGTCAGATATTGAATTAAATCAAGCATACTGGGATTAGTTCTGGAAATCTCTTACCTTTACTATTTTAATGGGGCTCATATCCATGCTCTGTTTAGTGTGACCTCGAAGGAACGGTGGTTCTTCCTCAACCAACTCAATCTCAAGGTCCTCATCTAGAATTCACAAGAGACAATTTTAACTTCCCCATTAAACATTTTTCATGTGTTTCCTGATGATGAAGTTTTAAAAGCAAAAACATCACAAATACAAACACACAGCCAGGGCACATGCAACTGCCACTAACTAGAGCAACCCTAGTTTCAGATAACAGCAAACTGTGAGACCCTTCACATGCCCTTGCATTATCACTTGTTTTGAATCAAAACACATCCAGAAACAAGGAGCTTACAACACAACAGCAAGACTACTTGTAAACACTACCTTCTTCATCATCAACTTTAGGAAGGATCCCAGTCTCCTCATCAAAGTCAGGAAATTCTTCCTTGGAAAGCACATTAGCTGCAATCATCTGCAAAGAGAATGAACACAATGTGGATGGAATTTTATGGTTTCAGAATAAGAGAATAGTCCTACATTCTGGTACAGCTCTCTGCAGGTCATCCAGTCTCTAGGCCTTCAGGTATTCTAAATGCCATCAGTGAGACAGCAGGCTTAAGCTGGCAGGACTGTGCTGATTGTCAGGTATCACCCAAATGTTGCCAGATCAGGATCTTGATCCCCCAGGTCTGAGTGATCCCTGAAGATTACCTGGTCCAACCTTCTGCTCAAAGCAGGGCTAACTTCATAGTTAGAACTGAGGTAGAAGTCCCAGCTCACACAAAGGCATCAATTCAGGGCTAAGTAGTAAGTTACACAAGAAGCTATATCCTAAGTCAGGACCTCCCTGCTGCCCTGAACACAAAGCCACACCTGTTTAATCTCCCATTTCTCTGGGTCTGAAATTCGGGTCAGGCGTTTCCGTTCCAGGCTGTCATCCTCCACCTCTGGGGCATTCACCAGGGACAGGTGACTGGGTCTGTCTGGGTTTCTCATAGAGGTTTCTTCATTGGTTTCTCCAACCAGGTTTCTCCTTCGGTTTGGGTTCAAGTCTTCCCCAGTGTCTTGATCAACATCCTGCATCAAATTGATTCGACTGATTAACCAAACAGCTCCACCTATGCTGAATTTCTTACCAATCAGCACTGGTGGAATGCCAAACACAAGAGCACAGCAAAGTCTGTTTCTCAGAGAGACCACTGCTGACAACATCCAAACACAAAAAATGGGATTCTGTGGGTCTGGTACACGAGGAAAGCACAACAGGAAGCCTGCAATGATCTGCTCTGCCTTGGTGCTGGCAGTGATTTCCTGACAGCGCTTATCTCACACTGGAAGACAAATAGCAAGAGCTCAAGGTTTGCCTTGTTACTAAGCTACCAGGTCTGGTCAGAGAGCTGTTAATAACATTACATCAAAACCAAGAAGCCTATGGAAAACAACTAAACAGTAAAAAGCCACTTCAGAGTTACTGCTGCATGTTTCACCCCCACTGGAACAGTTACACACTGGTTGTCACCAAAAAGAGAAAAACATGAAGAGGTGTAGCCTATAGAAAAATGCTGGCATTAAAAAGTCTACAACTGCTACACAACATCTTCCATACCTTCATGCTCAGGCTGGTTTTGGATCCAGTAAAGGATAACACTTTGACTTTGACTCTTTGTCCTTTGCTCACAACATCAGCAACATTGGCAACCCGCCCCTCTCTCCGAAGCTCCGAGATGTGTACCAGGCCCTCCCAACGCTTCCTGCAGGAGAAAAAGGGGCAGAAGATGTTTTAAGTTACCACTGCTCCAACAGTCCTTCAGAATCTGGATTTAAATACTTTTTTGCCAACTGATCATTTGAGTACATCCACGAACTGCTTCTCCCACGAACTGCTTCTCCCACGAACATTCTCTGCTGCAGAATTAATTTTTCTAAAGCAGATCTGCATTTTGGCAGCAGAACCCAGCACAGCTTCTTGTAGCCTCAACCTCTTTAAGATACTCGTCCCAGGCTTACCGTGAACAGCAGAACATACCTCAGCCCCTCCAGCTGCACAAAGCACCCAAACTGCATGATGCTTGTGACTTTGCCATTGTAGATGTCTCCAATAGAAGGCTCCTCGGGCGGTGGGCGGTCTATGTGCTTCTCTCTCCATCTCTCACTGCTCTTCTCAATGTGCTTCTCTCGATCCTTGCGGTCCCTGCTGCGACTCCTGCTCCGTGACCGGTATCTGGATTTGGTCCTGTTCTTATCCCAAGCTCTAGAACGAGACCTGGAGCGAGATCTGTGCCTTCGTTTCCTGTCCCTGCTACGACTTCGACTCCTCTTCTTTTTCTTTGCCCTAACAAACAAACATCACACATCTGCAGTGAAGTCTCACAGGAGAGCAGAGTGCAACTGCAAGGGCAACTGCAGGACCCATGCCCCAAAACCTACCGGTGGTCACTGCTCCTCTGCTTGTCTTGCCTGTCTGCACTTGGCATCAGAGCTTCCAGTTCCTTAAGTGCATCAGCTGCCACTTTCACATCATCTTCATCCAGCATGTGCTGCAAGAGAATCAATCTGTTAGAAGACTGATAAAGCATCTGCCACAGACAATTAACCCATTTAGAGGGAATGCAAGAAAAATTATGACCTTACCCTGATGTTGGGATTGTCTGGTCTGCAGAGGGCTGGAAACAATTCCTTCAGCTTTTCCTTCTCTGATTTGGGCTTGACAACAGACTCTGGGTTTGTGATTTAAAACAAACAAGTAAACAACCCCCCCAGAACTTGGGAGAGATAAACGTTCTGAATATGAAGTTCAACTCTAATCTGAATGCAAAGGTTGATGCAGATTTTAGACACTCAACTCAAAGGTTACAATTTTACCCCCCTATGAACAAAAGTCTGAGTATTAGTGAATCTGTGAACAACACACAGCTACTCAATAGTGTACTCAGTACATTTCTAGTGCCTGAACAACCTAGCTGGTCTACCACCACCGCTAGACTCCCACTGCAACAACAGGATACAAAGTCCCACCTTCTAAGACAAGAACAATAACTACATCAATATCACTAAACATGGCCCAAAACTACAAGAGACCAAGAGTTTTGCTTTTCTTTTTGCACTGAAAGGGTAAGAGGGGCAGGATTTAGTGTACCTCTGCTTGCAGATGGTTTCGGGGGTGGCCGCATCGTCTGTATGAGACGCAACAAGTTACTAATAAGGGAATCCTGGGAAAAAGTGGAAGAACATTTTAATGGAGAAAATAACTGCATCACTTTTTCATTATCAGAAAGAACAAGTGAAGGGCTATTAGATGGACAAAAGCACCTTGGCTCTGAAAATGCAAGCCAATTTTTATGAATTATCACTGGGCTTCATATATGCCCTAAAAAGATACAGTAAATTAAACCTGAAAATTAAGACAATTTCATTTAAGTGACTTCTCAACTTAATTTAAATCAACATTCAACCCAACCACAGTCAGAAGTCTGGAGCAGCTCTCCTATGAGGACAGATTATGAGAGTTGGGGCTCTGCAGCCTGCAGAAGAGGAGGCTTCCAGGAGACCTTAGAGTAGCCTTCCAGTATCTGAAGGGGGCTCCAGGAAGGCTGGGGAGGGACTATTGACAAGGGATTGTAATGGCAGGACAAGGGGCAATGGGTTTGAACTGGTAGAGGGGAGATTGAAACTGGATGTTAGGAGGAAGTTGTTTGCAGTGAGGGTGGTGAGACACTGGCACAGGTTGCCCAGGGAGGTTGGGGCTGCTCCCTCCCTGGAGGTGTTCAAGGCCAGGTTGGAGGAGGCCTTGAGTGACCTGTGCTAGTGGGAGGTGTCCCTGCCTATGGCAGGGAGTTGGAACTGGATGATCCTTGAGGTCCCTTCCAACCTTACCATTCTATGATTCTATGAATTCATTAACCTAGCATATAGGGATCGTTTACCTTTATCAAAGGTCATTTCTTCCATACTTTATTTGCTCAACGAGAAAACAAAACAGTTCAAGTCCCCAAAAGAAAGCTTCAAAGTATAAAAAGACTTTAAAAAGTGAACATTCTGTGACTGATCAGTACACAGATTTCCAGTTAAAGAACACCAATAATCACCCACACCTCTCGAAAAGATTTGCAAAATATATCTCTGCAAAAAGAAAACATAAATAACGTTCAGATCTCACTTACAGTGAACTCGGCACCATTCTTTTGAAGAACTGCTTTGAACGTGTCAAAGGTAGTATTTTTCTCAGCGAGGTTTATCACAAACTCAGCTACGGAAGGAAAAAAAAATTATATAATGCAGTAAATTAGAACAAAAGGTGGTGTAAGTACTTAACATCTAGATAAAAGCTGTTCTCCCCGCAGCGCCGAGCCCAGTAAGCTACTTAAGGAAAAGCTGCAGCACCGCTGGTAGTAGCAGTCCTAGAGCCCAGACCGAGGTATTCTCTCGCTCACAAGTTATTTTGCAGAGAAATTATGCGGTTTTCTGAATTTGAAAAGCTCCTTTGGGAGACGCGTCCCGGCCGATGGAAACGTCTACAACAGCCATGATCGCAGCAGGCCCAGAACGCCCCAAGGACGCGCCGAAGGTTCACAGCGACCGGGTCTCACTCACCGAGGTCCTTGTCGTTGATGCTCAGGTGATTGTCCAGCTCGGTGCACACCTTGGAGACCAGCGACAGGTACTCGAGCTTGGCAAGTTCCTCCACCGTCGCCAGGTCCGCCATGACTCCGGCCCGCCCACTCACGCGCACATCGGACGCAACTTCCGGGGCGGGATGGCCGCGCGCAAGTGGAGCTCCCAACGGAAACAGCCTGAGGCGGCTACCGGGATAGGCTGCGAATTGCGCCGCTGCCCGGCAAGGCTATCGCGGCCGGGCCGCCCCCC
>VWYK01031987.1:97783-110944 GCA_013399775.1 Semnornis frantzii | reverse complement strand
ATATAAAATTCTCTCTCACTTGGCAGAGTTTTGATGTTTAAAGGAACAGTTGGCAAAGGTAGTTCAGCCTGCTCCATGATTTCACTCATCACTTGGGTATCTGTTTCTGTCTGTAAGGAAGCATCCTGCAAAAGTAAAGAAATTATGTCCCAAAAGCCTCTCAGGCAGGCAGCAAATAAAATGTGAAAAACCTGAATTCTGTATACAAGAACACAGACAAGTTGAAAGAGGTTTAATTTTAGAGCCAAAATGATAAGACCTAACAAAGAGAATCACAGAACTAGAGATCATAGAGCCCCAGAGATCATAGAGCCCCAGAGATCATAGAGCCCCAGAGATCATAGAGCCCCAGAGATCATAGAGCCCCACCTCCCTGCCAAGGCAGGATCACCCAGGGATGCATCCAGGTAGGTTTTGAAAGTCTCCAGAGGAGACTCCACAACCTCTGGGCAGCTTGTTCCAGGGCTCTGTCACCCTCACTGTAAAATCCCTGTTGCAGTCAGTTGAACTTGATGCAGACTGGTAACTAACCCTGTGCCAGTCACAGTGACCTCTTACAAGTGCAACAAAAG
This sequence comes from Semnornis frantzii, assembly GCA_013399775.1. Taxonomy (NCBI): domain Eukaryota; kingdom Metazoa; phylum Chordata; class Aves; order Piciformes; family Ramphastidae; genus Semnornis; species Semnornis frantzii. The sequence goes on along the minus strand of VWYK01031987.1, from coordinate 110,372 downwards.
TTCTGTTTCATTTCTATTCAGTATGAAAATTAGAAGCAAGCAGATGAATGTGTCAGGGAGACCACACCACTACACCAAGCAACTAACAGTGCTCCTTCACAAGTGCTCCAAATACAAGGGGAGTTACTTGCCTGTTTGGTGTTGGGAGTTTTATCCTTCTGACAGGAGTCAGAATCCTTCCAGTTGCATTCTGGAGAGTCAGTAGGTGGGGAGGGATCCACAACAATACTGCACCAGATCCTGGGCCCAAACTGTTCTCCTCTGTGTGACAACCTCCAGTGAGAGGTGTAAGTTCCTTCTATATTAGGAGCTACAAACTCAACTGAAACAGTTCCTACATGTCCCGATGGAAGGGATGGCACTAACACATCTTTTTTTTCAGAAGATGCCAAGGTCAGGTTTCCCCACATCAGTTTCAGCTGAAATATACAAAAGCAGAAGTTAATTTGACCAGCTTCTCTGAAAACTGTGGGCAGTAAAGAGCACTCGAAGTCCCTCTGCTGCAAGGTTTTCCAGGTACCAGGCATGGAGAAGAGGCTGCTAGTACACATTTTCACATGAATCATTATTCATCCCCATCTTTCAACATGAAGGCAGCTATTCAGAGAAGAAAAGTGTTTACAGTAGCTGTGTTGCTCCAGAACAAGGCTGAGCTGCAACAGAACAGCACAGGAAGAGACTTTCAGTGATGCTGATTGCTTCCCTCCTACAGTCTGCAATATGAGAACCCAGACAGCTCATACCCCTGGAACACCCAGCTTGGGAACTAACAAGCCAGCTGAGACCCTAAACAAGTTGACAGAGCAGTCAGACTCCTGGTGCCTAGAATGAACACCTTCCAGAAGCAGCTGGATGTGCAGAAGCAATGGCCAAGGCAGGGTACCTTTGTGTCTGAGCCCCACTCCACGTTGCCAGTGTTCTTCATTCGCCAGTGCTTGATGAACTTTGTTCCTGGCTGCAGGTGAGTCCCATCAGGCAAGTTCTCATCCACAAACACTGCACTTAGTGTTGGGACAATTGTTTGGAAGGGTTGACTGGGAGCCCTGAGATTGGGACAGGAAACAGATACACCAAAACTGATGAAGATATTCAGCTGCTACTTCAGGGCTAAAACTAATTCACTAAGTGGCTAAACAAGCTCTGCTCAGTTGGAGGAAGATCATTTACAATTACAGAGCTTGGGTTCAGAGAGAAGGCCACTATTGATCTGATTTCATCTCACACCTTCAGGTTGTTCTTTTAGACATGAAATCATTATCTTTGTTAGGTCAAATCAAGGTGATTATGCCAGAGACACCAATGACTATTTAGCCTCACAAGCAATATTTTTCAGCAAGGTTAAGTTTTTGCCTGAAAGAGGTTCAAAAGCAGATTTAATCCAAAGCTTTACTGTGAATTTGAGGGCACTGACAGAACTAGTGAATCAACTATCAACCAGGCCAACTTTAGAAAAGGAATAATTGGACCTGAATTGGCATTGGTTTTGCTCCTGCAATATGTCTCTTCAGCCACAAGGAAGCAAAGACAGCCACTACAAGATTTGCATGAGTGTAGTCTAACTGATTCATATTTAGTTAAAAGCCCTAAATGGAAGGGTGAATTAAAGAAACTAGAGCAAGTGCTACAGCTGCACATTCATAAACCCAACGAGAATGGAAAATGCAAAGTGTTGCCTGCAAAGGTTGTCTAATGACCCTCAGACCACATAAAAAAGAAGATGAGGAAAGATCACAGGATGTAGTTGACTCTCTGCAGAGAGCCTTAACACAGCAGAAAGATGGAGCCCTGTTCAGAGCTGGCAGCAATGCTGCTGAGGCTGCATGTGCCTGCACTTGGATGTAACTGAAGGCAATTCCCTTCCTCCTAAACCTCTGCTGGCAATCGCAAGAGCAAAACCATTCCACCTCAAAATCCATTTGGGCACAACTCCCACAGGATCCAATGACAAATGATATTTTACATGGGCAATTCCATAACCTTCCTCCTGTGGCTTTAAATGGGTCTCCTCACAAAAGGCCAGACAGCAAACTGGAAAATGCTCAATCAGCAGCATTCTTACAGGAGGGCAGCAGGTTGGAGATTGTCAGATTTCAGAGCAGGTGAGCCACTGGTTTCCAATACATGGATGGAGTTCCACAGATGAATTTTCCTGTTCAATTTTAGCTGCTTTTTGAGCTCTCTGACTTCTGCTTTTCTCTGCTTCTTCTCTGCTCGCAGTCTTTGCTTTTCTGCCTTCAGAAACCTCTTGTCCATCTGTTTCTGAAGCCTGCAGAGAGAATAGGTCACTTTGTAATACATTAAATGGAATAGAATTAAGGCTCTGTTGACTAAAGCTAAAAGGGAAGTTCAGGAAGTGTCTCATGCTTCCAGACAGGATACCAGAGAAGTTTCAAAACATCTTCATAGTTGCCTGTTAGGGTATTTTGAATGGTCTCAATGAATGACCAAACTCAAAGGCAGATCAGAGCATGCTCAAAGAGTAAGCAAGCTCTCAGCCTGCTAGGCACCAAGGACATTTGGTTCCTCCCACTGCACTGAAAATACTCTAAGGTTTGACTCCATGGGGCTGTTTTCAGCTACTCACAATACAGTTCAAGTACCATTTCTGATCTCTAAATATAAAGCAAAAGCTGAACATCAAACCAGCACAGGGGCTGCCACTTTGCTAGGGAATAATCCTGCCAGGCAGTGTCAGTTGTCAGCAGTTACCTGACTTGTTCCAGGGTGGCAGGCAGGCGAGATGTGCCCTCAGCAGGGCTGTGGCTGTCCCCAGGCCCCACCACAGGTCTGCGCAGCTTGAGCAGGACGTGGTTGGGATCGTGCATGTAGGGCCCTGCCTCACACTGCTCACAGATGTTGTAGGCTGGGCAGAGGCTGCAAAGCAGGAAAGGCAGAAGCTTACCAAGAGGCAGACAAAGAACTAATGCACTAGGAAAAGACACTGAATGATAATTAAGCCTAACTCTCCTGCAGAGAAGCAGCTGTGTCACGCTACCACTGTAAGCAGTGCCTGTGTGAGAGAAGCCAGTTCTCTCACTTCTACATCAGCATTTGCAGCCATGGGAAATATTTAGATGAATATCCCTCCTGGTAAAGCTGCACCACAGTTTGCATTTCATTCTTGAACATACACTGAAAAAACCTGATGCTTCCTCAAGCACAAGTGACTAACTGTTGCTAGGGAGGATAAAATATTACACTGGAAATACAACCTCTGTATTTTCTTAAGTATGATACTGAGTCAACTGAAGTATGGAGGGATGTAAAACAGGTTGATCCTGCAGGAAAAGGACTGATGAAAAGGCCTGTCATCTCTTCCCAGCAAGAAAAAGAAACATCCAAAGAAAGCACTCTGTTGGCATTCCACTCACTCCTGCTGCCTAGCACAGAGCAATTGTCTCACTCAGCTAAAAATCTCACTTTTAACGACTCACTTAAGACACCTGTCAAAAATCTATTTCATAATTAAACTGACAACAGGAAGATTAAAAAAAGCATGAGACCTGCTTTAGTCTCACTGACTGTCAGAACTAATCAAAGAACTGGTAGTGAGAAATTTTGCTTTTTGTTAACTGAACCTTTACAGTTACTGCTTGTCGTATGCAGGAAAGGCAAAGAGCGCTTAGGAACACAGCAAGTGTCAGAAAGCTCTCCCTGTTTTAAGTCACTTTTTCCAGGCAGTATTAGTCTTGTCACCACACCTGTCAGACACACCAGACTGAAGGTTTGGAAACCAGAAGCAAACATCACTGGGACAGTTATTCATTCACTGCCCTGCAAATGAGTGCTCCCACACTACCACCTCTCATCGCACTCTACCTGCACTGGTAGCGAACTCCAACAATCCTGGCCTGGCAGCTGCAGCAGGAGATCAGCCAGTCACACTGGCTGCCATTCCCCAGCTGGCTCTCTGAAGGTACTGCTGTGACAGAGCTCTCAGAAAGGTCTGGAGGCTGACTCTGATGAACAAGCTTCTCATATAGCTTCTGCTCCAGCTTCTCAACAGTTTCCTTAACGACTTGTTCTCTGAACTGGAAAAAAATTATAGTAATGGATGAGACCCATTACTGCAGCTTAAAAACTGGACTGCATTGTCCCAAGACTCAGTCCATCAGTCAAAGCAGTTCAGAATCCAACTCCCATCTCTCAAGTCCCTTCCAGATGAAACTGAACAAGTATCACATTCCTCAGAGGATGTGTAGTCCAGCAAATATCAGTCCACACCTTTTAACATGAGAAGTTCAAAACCATTTACTCATGCATACAACATTAAGGTTCTTCTATCAGCTTGTGCCAAGGAAAGGGGAAGTATTCTGAGACAAACCAATATCCAAGAAACTCCTCTGGAGTCTCTGTGATTTAGTCCTGATTTTGTTCATCAGGGATGTTGTGCTGGTTTGAAGCTAACTGGAATATTTTCATAGAGCAAATTATATTATAGGTTGTGAAAAGGAAACAGTGATGATATCTGCTTCACTCACAGGCTTGCTGAGATGTTTAAGTACTCAAAACATAGATAAGTCAGTCTCTGGGGCTATCTAGCAGCTTCTGGCCTCTCCTCTCTGCTGAGTAACCTCACTAACCACTTTCCTTCTAACTCCCCTGGCCCATCCTCCAAACTCATCTTGCATGTAAGGCAAACCTTGGGGTAAGGTATAGGGGTGGGGAGAAGGTGGAAGGGTGCTTGGGAGCCCCTCCTGGGGTCTCTGATTTCTGAGAGGGGAGTTGTGTTTCTGTATTACCTTTATCTTGTATATTTCTGTAAACATTCCTGTCTATTGCGTATATCTCTGTTTGTATATTGTGCTGAGCTGTGAATAGAGCTTCAGTCCTTAACTTCCAGCCTGCTGAGCTCTAGTCTGGGTCATTTTACAAAGTGGAGGGGGGGGGGGGGGGGGCAGGGAACTCCCAAACCATGACAGATGTTTTAAACACTACTAGGAAGTTCCCATATCTTTAGTTTGCATGAAGAAATAAAAAAGGAAGGGAGGCTCTAGGAAAAAAAAAAAAGCTTAAAGGCAAACATCTGCTGATGTGCACTGCACCCTGTCATTTTCAGGACTAGCTAGTTAGCTCTTAGCATTCACCTGTAAATGCTTGTGATGTTTATCAGCTGTGCAACAAAACAAGCTAACATCCATATCCCATTAACCTACAGGTTACACTCAATGGTCTCCTGAAAGCATTCTCTTAAACTAAGCAGGCAATAAAAGCAAGACATCAAGTGCCATGCTTCAAATCCCAGGAAATCTGAATTTCTGAATCTGAAATCAGGAAATACTTCAAATTCCTACTGAAACTGGCCAAACAAGAGCCTCCAACAGCAACATCATATCTCATGCTCCCTCTCTGGTGAGGGCTCTGCAGTTCCTGCAACTATGTGGAGCACCAGAGGGATTCTGTCATAGGAGCTACTTATAAATGCATTCAAACCCATCAAGCCCATGGGCCAAACAATTCACTTTTCACAGGAAAGGGACATGTACCAAACCTCTTCTTTTTCTTTTCTTCAGTTAACATCTACACTGTTCACTCTCAGTTCAACATCTGGCTGTCACTTACCACAGAGTGATTAGATCTCTGCCTTTGAAGACCCTGGTCACAGCTACTAACAGGAAGTGTCATTAGATGTGTAGACTCAGGCATCACATGCCTCTTTTCCACCCACAGCCTCTTATGAATCCCTTTAAAGCACTAAAGCTCAGAAGGAAAGACACTTACTGTTTCCAAGTAGCTGGTAAACCATTCTGGAGGGTTTTCTGGTGGGTTTTCATTTGTTCTTCCTGCTCTTGTGTGACTTAACTTCCGCTGAAGAAAAAAAGCCAAAACAAAACCACATCACAGAAATAATTCACAAACCTTAAGTATGCAAAGCTGCAAACAAAAACACCACACAACCCAAAATGCTCAAGACAGCAAGCTGATAATGTTCAACCAGCTCTCCCCTCAAATATCTTTACAAAGAAGAGATTTCAAGTTCTTTGGAAAACAGTGGAAAAGAAACACATGAAGCCACTGACACTTCCCGAAAGATTTCTGCCGTGCCAGCATGTCTGAGTGTAACCACACAAAGCCAAAGAAATATTGTCAACAGAAGTTACTAGATAGCAAAGATGGTTTTAGGAGCCCAGCTGCTTGATCAAACTACTTCAGGATGGTCAACATGAAAGACTATTTCTAAATGCAGCATCAAAATATCCTCTTGAAAACATTCGAATAATTTTGTAAGCTTCAAGGAGTGCAGGGAGCTGAAATTTAAACCCAGCTTCTGAACTCGGGAGTTTAAGTAGAGATGGTGACCAGTCTATAAAGTGAATTACAATGATGAATTGGTTTAATGTGCAGCCCAGCCCTGCACCCTACCTGAAATGTCAGCTCCTTCCCATTTTTTATGTCTTCTTCTAACCCCTGAGCTGGCACAGAAGAGTGCACAAGAGGTTTCTTCTCTTCAAGCAGTGGCAATTTTTCAGTCCCACTTTTTTCATGGAGTTGTGAGGAACAAGGACTTGAGGTTTTCTTCAGACAACCATCTTCTTCATAAACATTCATCTGAAGTTGATTTCCTTGTTTAACTGCAATCTAAAGAAACAGTACATCCATACACCATGTTTACTCACAACCAGCACAGAATCCTGCACGACTGCACTGGAGAGGCTGGGGGAAGGCTAAATCACACAGAAAGCCTGAGTGAGTGAGATGGCAGGGTGCAGCCAGCTGGCATTCCAGTCTGCCTTTCTCAAAGGCCACCAGCATGCTTACTAAGGAGTTGAGTAGAAGCAAAAGGATAATTATGCAAATATTCTACAGGGATTTATCAACCTACGATAAAGCTGTGCACAGGAGCCAGTAAACAGAGATTCTCTCCAGGAACTTAGAGTACATTTTAGTTTATGATTATCAAGTTACCAGATCTGAAATGCAAGCTATGAGCAAAAAGCTCTGAAGCATTAACAGAACTGAAGTTTAAAAGAATGCAACTCTGACTTTGCCTAAGCAAAATTAACTGCTTAGGAAGTAAGCATTGATGCCAATTAAAGGTTTAATGTTCTGTTCTCTGGCAACAAAATCTACCTGGAAAGATTTTTAAAGGGATTCCTTTACAGCCCAGTATGTCCAGGCACAGGACTAGTGCTCATGTGCTGGAGAAAGCCACTCATTTAACCAGGGAGCTGGCTGCTCAGGGCCCTAAATCACAGCTGCCTAATCAACTCTATTATACAAATCAAGATCAGCCAGGATAAAAAAAAAAAAAGAGCAGCAAAACATTCAATCTAGTGTCCAAAGCTAGAAAACTGAGCTATTCTGATTTCCTTGGGCTAGGCAATGCTTTTTTTTTCCTCAGCTACACCAATCTGAACTGGAAGAGGATAAATATATTGAAAAAAAGTCAAAGAGTGTTTACCTTTAGAGCTTCTTCATACTCTTCTAAAGAAAAAGAGAAAGAAATGTGAATTTTCCCTGTTTCAAACAGCAGATCTAAGTTCAGCACACAGTACTTGGGGACCCTTACACCAAGGAGCATCTCCCATACTTTCTGTAAATTCTTTGAAACTAGTGCTGCTGTAAGCAGCAGGGGGGCAGACAGCAACAGGCAAACGTGTCCTCACAGCCTAGACTCAACACCCCACTAACAGAGTCATTTCCAGTTTGTTCCTAGGGGTCAAACCCACTTTCCTTCAGGGAGAATTTATGCCAAATCATACATAAAATCCAGAATGATCAGCGAGCAAACATTCTCAGTTGCCTCTCCAAAGCCACAAAGGGTACTTGGGGTTTGTTTACTGACTTCAGTTCAGTAAGGCAGTAGCTCACCTTTGCTGTTCACAGAGACCTGCAAAGAGAAATATCAGTGAGTAAGAGTCACAGGTTCCCTTCAAATGTTCTCAGAACAAATGTGCTGTGATTCCAAAACACCACTCCTGCAGATACTTGTTACTGCTACCTTGTTTAATCATTAATCAGTGTTGTGGTACTCTGGAGCAGACCATGCTCTTTACTGGATTTGCACAATAAGCAAGGTCCCTGGCATTCAGAACAAGCTTGGTCTGAGCTACATTCTGCTCTGAACCTCCAGATGAAAAGCAAGGAGAGGGAAGGGTTACCCTGTGCCGGAAGTTACTTGACAAGGACAACCAGAAGTAACCTATTTGTTGTCAGCCAGTAATCTGCTTGGAGATTATAGCCTTTGCATAAAACAAGCAAGGGATTTGAGTTCATCAGATCACTGCAGTAACAGCTGCTGCTGACAGGGGACCCACATCTTTCAAAGGATGAAGTGCAGATTGAAGAGACAGGGCTTTACCGTGGCTGTACCACTGCAGTTACAGCTCCCTTGTTCTCCTAAAATGAAAACTGAAAAGGCCCTCAAGAGAAGCATTCTGCCATCAGGGCACACAAAGCTGCTTCTGTGGTGTGGGGAAAAAGGCAGTAGCTTCTACAAAATATTGTCAAGTGTGCTACAAGAGTTGTGAAAGCACAAGACTAGCAGCCCTCTGCTTAACATAAGCACCAAAAGCATGAAAGGGTCACACCAGTCACACTTTGCAGACCTGTTGGGAGGGAGTGGTGCCAGATATTTTACCTCATCATTATCCTCATCAATGTACTTGATCTGAATGTTGCCCAGGTCAAATGAAACTTTTACCTGTAAAGGAAAATACACAAAACCACAGTGAGACAGGGTACAGATGTTCCTCCTTCATAATGACTCAACACAGAAACAAGCTTTTGAACCTCCTCTCCCTGCCCTCAGTTTCTCAGCTGCAATAAACACTTTTTTTTTTTGACAAGATCTGTTCTTCTGGAGCCAAGGAACTCTCCCCAGCGCCTTGCCGACAATCTTTAATGGTTTCCAATAATGAAAAGAACTATTTGTTTTCTTTCACATTTTGCCTCTGAGTTAATGTTTACCCTCAAATAAATAATAAACTTCCCATTACAAGAAGACCACCGCAGGGTTAGCGACCTCAGCCACGGTAAACACCATGATATACAAAGGGCAACAACCAAAGAAAGCTAACTTTGACTTGAGAAAGCAGCTCATGCAGCCTTTATTCCACAAACCTACCTGGGTTGACAAACTAGGATTAATCCATGTACTAAAAAAAAGGCAAAACATCTCGTTCCACCACTCACTGGTTCATGCACTGTGCATCTGAACATACAAACACACTACAGAGAATAAAGCTGGGCATTAAATGAACCACAGAAGGGAGTTCTTGCTGCCTAGTGCTTAATAACAGTCTTTCTGAGGCTCCTGTGTCTCTTGCTATCCTTCACCTACAGAAGCTGTAGCTTTCTCTATAGAAACACTGCAAAACTGCTACGAGGTCCTCTGGACCTGACAGAGGAACACCAGCAGCCTTAGAAGGCAGTAGATGACTGGGACCTAGCACAAGGGCACAGTGACATAGCTGCAGTCATAGATCACATCTGCAATACTGAGTACAGTTCTGGGTGTCCAGCTCAAGAGGGACAGGGAACTACTGGAGGAGGCTACAAGGATGAAGAAGGGAGTCAAACACCTCGGTAAGAAGGAAAGCCTGAGAGAGCTGGGGCTGTTTAGTCTGGAGAAGAGAAAGGTGAGAGGGATCTTATCAATACCTACAAATAAAGCAGGCTGTCAGGAGGATGAAGCCAGTCTCTTCAGGACTAGGGGCAATGAAAGTAGGCTCCATCACAGGAATTCATCTCAAAATGATGAAAAAATGCTTTACTGCGAGTGTGCTGGAACCCTGGGACAGGCTGCCCAGAAAGGTTGTAGAATCTCCTTCTCCAGAGAACTTCAGAACCCGTTTGGATATGCACCTGCGTGACCTGCTCTAAGTGGTCCTGCTGTGCCGGGAGGTTGGAGTCAATTGCTGGAGGTCTCCTCCAGCCACAGACATTTAATAATACACTAAGCCATAGGAAAGACACAGCTGAGATGACACTGCCTTGAAACTGTAACTCAGGCAAGGTAGAGCAGGCACCCAGTGGCACTACCGTGGTTACACAAATACTTTTGTAACAAAACACCACACCTTCAACAAATGCAACCTCACTCTCAGGCTGCTTGGGACTGAGGACAACACCATGCTTACAATGCAATTTACTTCCAGCTTTGATGCCAGCAGGATTCTGACTGGTACAGACATTCCTCCAGATCCTACTTGCTGCCAAGTATTTTAAGCCTTAACTGGCAGTTCTTCTGTTAGACTGAAACACAGTGAGTGATGATGAGTAGTTCAAACTTCAGATATGAGTAACCCACAACGCAAGAACCACCTACATAGTACACTGGAACATTAGCTTAAAAACAACTGAAAGAGAAAGTGAAATAGAGGCAAGATCTCTTTAGATTTAACTTCGAGAGGAAGCCAGAAAAGCAACACAACAGAAAGATTGCTACACAGCTGAAAACAAACGAAAATAAAAATGACTGCAGATTCATCATAACCATGATAAAGCCTTACTACGTAATTTGGACCTCATCCAACACACAAGTGTTCACTTGTGCAGCACTGGAAACGAATATTCAAACTAGCTCTTCAATAGACCAAGGATATGATAAACACAGAGTTAAGAAACCACACAGATATCAGTGACTCAAGCACCCCAGAAAGATTATCTTCAGTGAAACGTTCTACGAGCAACAGAAGAGTGCTACTTCGCCTTATCCACATCGAGAGAAAAGAGCATGGGACAACATGTTGTATTTTACAGGGGTACAGGGCCAAAACCAAGTACCCTTAGCCGTGGAGAAGAGCAGAGCACACAGCTGAGGTCAGCTTCCCCCAGAAAAACAAGCGACCCCTACGCAGCTTCATTCAAAACATGCTTCTCACGCCACTTTTAAACATTGTAGGACTAGAAGTCACTGCCGACGCATAACAAAACACGGTCCTACGAGCCTATAAAACGGAGGACATCGCTTAGGAAGCCGAGAGAGAAGACGTTCGGCCCTCGGAAAGGCACTTACACTGCAGACGCCTCACCAAGACGCTCCCCGCTGCTACTGCACCGCAACTACAGCGGCATTACCGGGGACAAGCCCTCGCTCTACTTCCCACGGCGAGGCTGGACGGGACGCGCAGCACTTACCATGGCCTCCACATCCGCCCACGTTGTATGCGCCGAGTCCGACACCAGGAAACTTTGGGTCTCCCCACGGCAGGTGACGCGGAGGTTCACCTGCGGCTCCATGCCGCCTTCCGAAGGAGATCAGGGGAGCCCTGTCAGACGGTCCGAAGAGCCTAACATGGCGGACCAAACGCGGACAGCTCCGCGTCCTTCACACGATACTACTGGCGGCCCCACCTGCCACTTGTGCCGCTCGCGGCCCTGGTTGGCTATCAGCAGCGGGACCGGGCGCTGCAGAATCACAACAAACAGACCGGAGCAGTGCGCAGGCGGAAGGCGTGGCAGACACGCACTTCCGGAGCCCCACCGCAACTCCCACAACACACCGCACCGACAGCTGAGCTCTCCGCTCTATGTGTGAGGCGGGTCACGCGGCAGCGGCACAGCCAATGAACGGCGCCCTTTTCGGCTCCTCCGCGAGTGACACGTGACAGGAAAGACCTCATTAGGGGGCCGTTTCTTGAGCCACGTGCTACGGTCTGGGTGCGGTGATTGGCTGCCCGGTCCTGGGATGGGGGAAAGGGCGCGAAATGAGATGCTCCGGGAAGCTCCTGAAGGTAGGTGAGCAGCTCTGGCCTGACTGATTTACTCTTGTCTCGGCCTCGGCGTGATGACCGAGCCCGTAGCGAGCTGGATGCTGATAGGCTTCGGTTCAAGGTCCGTCCCACCTCCCGAGTTGCCCCCGTGTAAAGACAGAGTAGCTTACGTTCGTTTTTAGGTCTTACGGTATTTACTGTGGGGTCTTACCGGTGCTTCTTGGTGTAGGTAGTGTCTGCTGTCTCCTTTTGACTCTGTTCCATTTTTTCACTGTAATGCTTGTATGTACGCTCGCTGCGTTTCTGTTGAATACTACTTTTGTAAACCCTTTCGGTTTTCTTGGACTGCAAAGGACTTGACGGATGGTCATGGGATACAATACGTTAAACAGAGAACTGTTTGTTTTTTCCTAGACTGTTTTGACGTGAAGAAGGAACTTCTCAGCGATGGCTGTTGGAGATGTACAAAGTGTGCTCTTGGCTATGCAGAAGAATTTGGAGTGTGCAATATGGTATGGTAGGAGAATAACATGAGCACTATGTTAGGAGCATGGTTAATGTGTCCCACTTCTCTCCCCTACCAAAATGCTTGTTGTTTTGTTGCTTTTTGTTGTTTGGGGGGTTTATGTTCAGAAAAGTGACTCTATTTCTGCATCCTGTTTTGTTGCTCCTGACTTCTGTGTTCTTTGTTTTTGTTTTCTTTTTATAGCTTGGATATGGTCAAAGAGCCAGTTTCAACAAAATGTGATCATGTCTTCTGCAGGTAGGTTTGGAAGCTCATCATTGTGATTCTTAGTCAATCTGTTCTTCTTGTCTATATCTATGCTTCTGTTCTACAGCATGCTGTGTTTTGGTAACCTAATGTGCAACTATTTAAGGGGGGGAAATCAATTCTGAATGAGAAATAACTGCAGATATTTTAGGGGGGGAAA
>VWYK01031987.1:85130-97689 GCA_013399775.1 Semnornis frantzii | reverse complement strand
GGGGGGGAAATCGATTCTGAATGAGAAATAACTGCAGTTTTACAGATATGACAACGAGGGTTAATTCATTGCAGCACCAGAACAAGAATACAGGCTTTGAGCTTGATAATGGGGGATCTCAAGTGATGCACACCTAGGCTCCATTTTAAAGGGAAGAAAATCTTCCCTTTGGTTACTCTTGTGATTATTCTTTTTATCCAGGTTATGCATGTTCAAACTCTTCAGTGAAAAGAAAAAAGGTGTGGTGGCATGTCCTCTGTGCAAGACTGAAGTTGCTAAGAGGTAATTCATCTTTACTTGAGGATGAGTGGTTTCATTTCTATGGAAATGTTACTTTTCTTTTTAAATCTCTTAGCAGAAGACCAAAATAAGCAAGAAATTGTGCTTCTTAATAAGCTGACAATGTCTAAAGGAATAACTCTAGTGCCCTACCTCAGTATAAACTTTCTTCAAGTGATTGTAGGTGAAGGAACCATTCTTAGGAAATATTTGTGCTGTCAGGCTATGTTGTTCAGTAACCACAACTAGTTTGTGCTAAGCCTGTAAAAGGGAAACTACTGAATGTTCACTCAGTCATAGCTTTAATTTTCATAGCAATGGTTGTTCTAGGGATTGTGTTATTTTTTGGCAGCAACTTCTCACCATCTCATCTTCCATTTTGGTGTTTTACTCCTTTTTGTTCAACCAAAACTCTAGAAGTACTAACAGTTGACATATCCATTTGTCTTAAATTTAATTCACATGGTGATGTCATTGCAGAAGTCTGAAAGAAAATTCCAGATTTAAGCAACTAATTGAGGTGTTGTTGGAAACTATCCATGCATTTGAGCTTGACACTGGAGTAAAGAGTAAGTATTGTGAATGTACACCCTCCCCTTTTATTTTAAATAAGATGCTGACATTTGTATTGAAATTATTTGCAAGGTCTGTCATTTACTGTGCTGTACACAACATGGGAAAGAGCTGTCCAAAGCTTTTTCTTGGCTGTATTTCAGCTGGGTAGCTGCTAGTTACGTAAGGTCTGTGCAAGGCTGTCTTACTAACACACACCTGTTGTCACGCTCAGTGGAAGAAAATATTTTTACCTTTTTTTCCCCCCTGTTGACATTTTTCAGTTTTAAACAGTCATCACCTTCCTAAAACATCCACAGAAGGCACTGCTGCTGATTTGCTGTGTGAAGAGCATTCTGTCATCCAAAGCAAGGGCTTCAGAAACAGGAAAAAAAGCTCCAAAGGAAATGGACAACAGACCTGCACCTTGGTATGCTTTTCCCCCAGTGTTTTTTGCCTGTTGGTTTGAAATGTATATCTGCATAAATATCTACATAATGGAATAGGAGATTCTGGGTTGCTTTCAGATCACTGTTTGACTTCAGTATCATTCCACACAAGGACATCTATTTCTTTTGTTTTTCTTACCTACTTTTAAAAGTGGTTTGCATAATATGGCCTCAGCTTAATGTTGTAATGATGTATTCTGTCCCTGAAACCAGGACTGAAAGCTGTTTGGTACTGCTTGTTTATAGAGCTACTGTCTAGCTACTGGATGGCTTTCTACTTACTTGCTGGTTAGACCATGAATATGCCTTAAGAATTCTTATGTCATAACCCACTCAGGTATGGGGTGGTGGCTGTGTGCACAAGTTTGTTCTTGTCTCATCTGCTTCATGATGGATAGAATGTTAAGTAAAATGAAGCTGCTCATGATTTGAGCTGTTAATTGTCTGATAGTTGGTTCTGTTAACACGTTCTGTTACATGTTATCCACCCTACTGATGTCAGTATTGGATTTGTATGTAGAAGCTGCCAGTATAAATGGTTCATAAGTGTCATCCCCTCTTGCTTTAGCTGAAAGAACTGATACTTTTTTTTTTTTAATAGCCAGCTGTTCTAAATAATTCCTTTCTGTTATTCTGTCAGCAGGAAGCTAATGTGGATGCACAGCTTGCAGATACTAGGGTCAAACAGCGTCCCCTAAGAAACAAAACCAAGAGATGTGACTCTGAAAAAGGGATTTATATTGAGTTTGGTAAGATCTGTTGTAGATCCATGCTGCTAGAGCTTCTGTATAATGTTTGCAAAGTAATGAATCTCAAAGTGTTTATAAGCACTGGTTTCTCCCTAACACACCCAATGAGGACAAGTGAAGGACAGTTCCAAGTTGTAAATCCAACAGGGTGAGGAGGTTACAGAATTTGTTATATTGTAGGATGTAACACTGCTGTAGTGAGCTTTTAAGTCTTATTGTGCAAGACCTAGAGAAGAAAAGATGCTTTTAGTTGGTGTAACTCATGATAACAACTGCTTTAAAGAATATTAAGCCTTGTTACCAGTGCTTGAGACTCTAATTAATAATCTTAGTTAAGCATTGTATCTAACCAACAAAAGAATGTGTTTCTGTTTATCCTCATTTTTTTTTTTTTAGAACTTCCTTTTTTCTGTTGCTGTCTGCTGCAAAGGAAGACATATAGAGGTTGTGCATAGCTGATTTTCTTCCTGCCCCTTCAAGGAAGGAATTGTTCCCATTAACAGAGTGTTCATTGCCTCTTTTTTTTTTTTTTCCTATCAATCAGATCAAAGGATCCAAGACAGGCACTGAAATGCATTGCTCTGACTTTGGTTTAGAATCATAAATCCTAGCAGCTTGGTTTATCTGTACATTTAGACATTAGAAACTAATTAACTCTCATCATCTCTCTCTTAGCAGTCACTATTTAACCAGAGTTCTCTGCTGTTCCATTTTTATATAGAAATAATTATAATTAGATAAAATACTGCACAATTGCACTTGATTTCATCTGGTAAAAGTTGAAGGCATCTGCCTCTAGAGAGAGCTAAGCACATAAGCATCTGAAAAGCACAGTCTGGCAAGTCCTTGTCTGAATCAATCCAAGCAGAGTAACAACTGCTTTGTTTTCAGGCTCTGACTCATCCGAAGAGCTTTTTAAGCAGCAAAGCAATGCCAGGTGAGTAGCAGTGGATTGCTATTTTAGTTCAGTATTCTCCTTCCCATCTTTTAGCTACTTTGCTAAAGGCTGATCGAATTCTTCAAGCTGAGCAATGATTTTCAGCTTTGAGGGAGAGTGGATGAATGGCTGACTCCCATCAGTTTGTCATGTCATGCTTTTTAAAGCTGTTTTCTGAATGTTTTCCTGCTTACACAGACCCTATATGCACTATGCTTTAAAAAGTGAATGTGATTCAGGAATGTAGGAGGAGATCTCCTAAAGAAATTACCTGAAACTGAAGGGATTTAGTTGTGACAGATGTCAGTCATGAGTCTGACTTCTCCAAAAAACATTCAGAGAGCAAAAAGGGAAAATTAACTGTCAACTATCGTGCTTTTCTCTGTAATGAAATTAGTGTTCTCTTTCCAGCAGGTCAGAAGACAGAGCAGGGCTTCATATTTCTTCTCAAGAACAGAAGAGTGCTGAGGAGGGGAAAGGCTGTTGTCTCAATGCAGAGTCTGATAAGCTGGGTGCTAAAGGAGGAATTCTACCAAATGTCCCAGGTGTGTTTATTGTTCTGGTGACAAAAAATATTTCAGCTTGGGGGGAAAAAAAAGACCACAAATTATCATTTTTGTAAATATATATGCTTGCATCTTGTATCTTGTAATTCTGTTGATACCTACAGCTAGTGACAGCATAATGTAAGGTGATACCTGTAGACTGGATAATTAAAATGTAGATGCTCTGTGCACAGGGACAGAAGGGCACAAAGTAACTTGATCCAAGTGCCAAATGTGCTCTGTGTCACTCAGGTATATCATGAGCTGAGAGCACTGCCAGGCAGTTGATGGAAGAACTTGGAAGAACCTGTGTCAGGTGTAATTTGATCTTGCTCCCTTTCTCTGGAGGGAGATTTGTGCAATGTGAATTCTGTTTTGAAGGGAAATGAGAACAATTCTTCTGAAACAAAGTAGCCATGAAGCTTGTGGTTGTTCCCGTGTGTGTAAAAGGCCACTTATTAATTTGTCATACCTGTAAATCTTCAGGTGAAAGTGATTTCTCTAAGGAAGGCTTGAGCAAGAGAAGTACTCAGAGCACCACTGAATATGCCAAACCTGTCCAAGTGAATGTGGCTGGATTCCAGAGTTCTGCTTTAAGTGCACCTCTAGAGGTGCTCGCAGAGCGGTGCGACAGAACGGGTCCTGACAGTGCTTCAAGGAGCAGGGACACATCTTCCTCTGAGAACACAGAAGCAGCCCATGCAGAGCAAACTTGGTGCAGTAGTAAAAGGAAAGAGCTTGACTTAAAAGATAGTTCAGAGAGCATGCTGGATGAAAGCAAGGACGTAGATACTGTTGTACAAATTGTGGAAGCTGTGGAAACGCAAGAACCTGAGAGCGATTCTCTCCATGAAAATACTCCAGAGAAAGAGCTTCAGCCAGAGACACTTCACTGCACTGCCCTGCTGGAAGTCTCTAGGAAGAGACTGAAGAGAAGCGTTGAAAAAGTCAATGAATGGTTTTCAAAAAGCAATGAGATTCTGACTTCCAGTTCTCCCCAGGGTGATTCTGCTGGAGCAGCTGTTTCAGACGAAGATGATGTGTGCTTGTCTGACAAAGATTCCTGTATTACAGAAAAGACTGACCCTATGGAAATCACAGTGGATGAAGGAAACAGAGGGTCAAGACCAGTGGCAGAGAGCATCAAAGACAAAATATTTGGGAAAACATACAAGAGAGAGAGGAAGTCAAATCCCCCTGTTGTCTGGAGGGACATTTTACCTAGTACAAAACAGGGAGATGTGGGTGCTGCTGAAAAGTGCTTGAAGGATTCCAGCAGAGAAAAACTCAAACGAAAAAGGAAGACTGCCCATGTCCTGCAGCCTGAGGATTTCATCAAGCAGAAAGATAGAGAAGGGACAGATGAGACCCCTCAAAGTGTTAACTGCTGCTTTGGAGATGCCAAAAAGAAAATATGTGATGAAAGTTCTGCTGTTAATGAGAGTCAACTTTCTGAGAACAGAGAGGATGATACCCTGGCAGCACTTGAGGAAGGAGGAGGATCTATACAGAAGAAAGCTACTGCAAAAGTGACTGGCAAGCAGAGTGACAGTGAGCTAGAGCTGAAAAACTCTGATCAGAAAAGCACTAAAAAAAACACTGCAGCAAAAAGATGCAGGAGTTCTACTAGAGCAATGTGTGCCCTACAGTTAGTGGTGGACAGGAACTCTCCTTCCCCTGATCCAGCAGAGCCACAGATTGACAGCTACCCAAGCAGTGAAGAAGCAGTGAAGAGGAAAGGTGATTCTGAGCAAAGGCAAGTCAGGCGCAGCAGGAGGCTTCAGTTATTGTCTGGAGAAATGACAAAAGAAATGGGAAAAGGAGCAGTAATTAAGGGAGCAAGAACCTCTGGCAGTGATGGTGAAGAGCCTTTTGGAGACCAAAGCAATGTGCTGGTTCACACTTCTGAATGCAAAGACCTGGGTGAGCCCCAGGGTGTGCGGAGTCACAATCTACTCACTGATCCAAAGGCAGTTAGTCCACAGAATTCACCTGACACTGCACAAACTGGAATGAGTCTCTTCAATCCTCCAGCCTCATGTCAGCATTCAGGCTGTAGTTCCTCTGCACCTGAAGCAAGTTCTCATGGAGGTGAAATACAAGGTAACCAAATACAAGGTAACCCTCTCTTCCAACAGTCTCCATCAATGACTGTTGTGCAAACTCCTGACCCAGCTGAAGAGGTGGCTGAATCATGTGTTCCCCAGGACAGTGGACATGATATGCAAAGTGTTCCAGGGGACTTCAGAACTGAAAAGTTGCCAGTGGCTAAAAAAGCCTGGGATTTGATTAAGGAAGCTGCAGATAGTGAGTTAGACACACAGAGCCTGCGAGGTATCTTTAGGCATTCCAAACGCCTGTCGTTCAGCCTTTATCCTGCTCCCACAGAGCTGTCTGCAGCTGCTGCTGCTGAACCTCTGAAGGTACCATGTGCTGCTCGGGTAGAAAATGAGCAGAGTAAACATTTAAACACAGAAAACTTGCAAGAAGAGAAAACTGCTGAAAGCTTGAGTAGGGTTTGTGAGAAAGAGGACCTTAAAACCTATGAATCTGCTTGTGTTAGTCCTGTGGCTTGCTCTGTTGGCAGCACTGAGTGTATGGCCACAGTGGAACATGAAGCAAGTGTTTCACAGGGTGGAAGTCAAGAGACTCTGACACCAGTAAGAGTGGATGCTGCTAGGATTGAAGACAAGAACAGACTGCAAAAGGGAGAGCAGGGAGATGAAAAGACAGTGCCAGCTGCTGTAGGGGTAGGAGGTGAGTTGAGGCAGAACCCAGTCAGTACCAGCAGACAGAGTGATCAGAGGGGTACAGCAGAGCTCACTTTCACAACTGGTGTAAACACACTCAATGAGATCTGCTTTGGTTCAGGAAGCAATCAAGCACAAAAGGCTGAAGCTGCTGACAGCAAAGGCCCAGTGCTGCATTCCCAGACCAGATCAATGATTTCTGCAGCTCCTGAGCAGAGGCCTGCTGAGTTCAGAGGTGAAGTCATTGACAAAACACGTAGCAAAAGAGAAAAAAAACAAGTAAAGGGGAATGAAGAAGAGGCAACCCAAACAGGTGGCACAGGAATGCCCAAGTGCTTAGTACCAGAGGCTCCAGAAGAACCCCTGAAAGGGAATGGTGGTTTTATAGATTTGTCTGAAAGTGCTGCTGGTTTACTGTGCTCTGATGATGATACTGAAGAGAACAGCTTTTCTGTAACTGACAGGAAAGAGCAGTCTGCTGTGTTTGTGAAAAAAAACAACCATGCCCTGACAAAGGACCTGCAGAAGAGAAATGCTGATTCTAGGCCTAGATCTGGAGGTACCCAAAGATCTCGAAGGAGAGTGATGAAGCTGCCATCTTCAGATGAAGAATCTAGTGAGGATGAAGACTTACCATGCTTTCAGACATTAATATTTGGCAAATCAGTAAGCACACCTTTGCAGGTCAATAAACAGGTGGCATCTGTGGTGGAGGCTTCACTGAGTCCCATCACATCTCCTCATGGTGGAAGTCATGATGACAGTAACGTGCAGAAAGTGCCCGAAGCTGCCCCAAGTAATGGATGTCTTTCACTAAGCCAGGAGTCAGAATCCTCCATCAACTTATTTTCTTCCCAGTCCAATAATTCTGAAGAATCAGCTGATGGAGCAAAAGAGCCAAAGGAACTTTTAGCACAAGCTGATAGGTCAAAACAAGTGAAGAATGTGAGTGAGAGTAAGGAAACATCTCAAAGTTGCATTGGGAGGCTGAAGAGAAGCAAAACAAACTTCAAAGATGAGAGCCAAGAAGACCCAAACGTGGGAGCAAACCTAGGTACACACCAAGATTTCTGTCAGTGCAGCTGTGTTTGTAGTCTCCTTGCAGCCAGGTTTCTGTGTTTGCATGGGCACTTTGTCCTGTATCTATGTGGTGATTGCTCTCTTTAAGGGAATGTATGACCCATAAACAATCAAACCAATCTCTCAGTGGGCCATTTTCTGCAAATTAAATTCTTCCAATATGCTTTTTTCAAAGCAAAACTTTAAAGACTGGACACTAGGGGCTGAACTCAGTCTGTCTGATGGGAGTTAATCCTGGGGTGAAATGCTGGCTTTCTTGCATCTCTCATCAAAACTTCCTGAAGTCTGCCCAAGCTATTTTCCCTCATCAAATATTTGTTGAAATTTGGCTGTAGAATTCTCTGCTGCTTATTTTGCCCTTTTTGTGGCATGCCTAAATATTTAGGACTCTTCATCACTACTGAAACACTTTGAGTTCTGTTTACTTTGCCGCATGTGTGAGGTGGCATTCTTTGAGATGCTCACTAAAAGCAGATCTGTGCTGACTTCAGTGTTCCCAGAGCTTCTCACTTCACCTGGCTGGAAGGGGTGTGTGGTGTGAGATTATGGACAGTGTTTGTTGGGTTTGTTTGTGTGTTTAGCTAACTCAGGCTTTCTTCCACCTTCAAGCATCTGGATATGACAGTGAAACAAGTAATGTAGAAGATTCATGTGGACCTTTCTCTCAGGGTGAAATCCTTACTACACAGGTGAGTTTATGCACTAAATTCTAGCAGTAGTTTGTGTTCTAGGATCTAGGCAAGTACCTGGAAGCTAGGAAGTCAGAGCTCTCCTCACATGCTTTGTCTTTTTTCTGGTCACTGCAAGATATGGTCAGCTGGGGGGACATTGTCATGTAGCTTCACTGAGAGCAATCCTAGGATATGCCTGGGTTGAAGGGAAGAGTGGCAGCATGGTTGGTTGGGTGGTGGGAGTTGCCTGTTTAGCTCAGAGTGGCTATGATTCAGTAACAAGGAAATTCCACATGATGCCAGTGCTGGAGCTCCAAATGTAGTGTTCAGTGCTGTGGAACTGCTTTGTCATGAGTAGGGAAGGTTCTAGGTTTTAGAAAAGACAAAGTATGACAAGGTTTTTTTTTATAGAGGGTGTGGTAATTTTGAAGAGAATGTAAGAAAAAGTAGGATTAAATCCTTTAATCCTTTTTAAAACAGTCTTTGGGGCTTTCAGTAGTGGGGAACACAGAGGTTGCTGTTCACTGCTAAACTTTAAACCAAGTGGCTAATCCAAACTGAAGCAGCTGAGACAAAATTGCTTTCAAAGGAACCTCTACAGTAATTCTTTTTTTTTTTTTTCCTGACTGGTGAAGCTCTGGTGAGCTGCCTAAACTGAAATAGTTTGAACAGCAAAACAAGTGCAGTTGTTTAGAGTCTCTTTGCCACTGTTGTGGCATGCTTGCATTGTTTGTTACAGCAAAAAAAAACCCACAGCTGCCTTTTGAACACAGGACAAACTAATTCACAATAGTGCTGCCACTCCTGATTTTGAAGAGTGTGTGTGTGTGTGTGTGTTAAAGAAGTTGCTCTTACTGCTTAAAGCTCCATTTGCTAATGCTGCCACAATTGTGCATCCTTTGCAGCAGAAGAATGCTATGCAAAATAACCTGAGAAAACTTCAGCAAGAAATGGCTGTGCTTGAAGCAGTGCTGCAGCAGCATGGAAGCCAGGACTCTGAGTTTTCACCTGTGCACGGGGAACTGCCACATTCCAGTAGTAAAGGAACACTTGGAGTGGAACAAAGGACACAAGAAAAAAGTAAACAGCAATGAAAACTCTCTGCAGCTTTTTTACAAACAGTTTTGTGACTATTGCTGGTTCTTTTTTTCCTCTAACACAAATTCTAACATTAAGATAGCAGAATCTTACCTAAACTCAGCCACTCTCAGACACACATTTTAATTATAACCTGGGTACTACACTGAGTGTAAGAAACTCATGTTACAGATCTGTGTGAGGTCTGTGGTGCAGTTGTATGGATGGTAGCCTTGTAGCTTAGCAGTGCTAATCCATTTTGCTGTTCTGTCAGCTCTTGTGTTGTTTTCTTTCACTGAGATGGGTAAAGGTCTGAGAGAGTGGCTGAACACCCACAGGAACTTGGCCTCTGTTGTCTTTTAGCATTTCAGTGAATGAGACAGAAGTTGGGTTAGGCATGTGTTGGCTGTCAGAAGCAATGGGCACAGGTCTGGCTGGGCAAAGAGAATACCTGTAGGGGTGTGTAAATTCCCTGGACAGGACAGGACCCAGAGTTCCCAGCTGGAAAGGGCACAAGGGACAGTGGATAGTGATGAACACTTGAGTAATTGCCAAAGGCTTGTTGTATATTGAGGTTAAAGAGTTGCTGCCAGCTGTGTAAGCAGTAGTGAGAAGGCTTTCTTGAAGGCCTTTATTAAGGCAAGACAGGTAATGAGGTTTCTGTTCTGAAACCTGTCAGCATGAGAGCATAGAGCAGCATTTGAACAAAGCCTGAAGCACATCCAGATGTTTATTGCTGGATCCAGCACATTCTGATTCTCCTCTTGTCATGGATTTATATACCAACAAGATACAAGGTTGGCTTCTAGATCAAGGATTTTAGTTGATGTGTTCCTGGTCAGTTTAAAGAAGTCTGACTTGATGTTGGGTAGGGTTTGGTTCATAGCCTGGCTGTAGAGCCGTCCATCAGGATGCAGTTAGCACTGTGACAGTAATGGGGGTTATTATGTCTCAGATACAAGTTGGTGCTACTTGACAAACATGCTGCTAGAAGTTCAGGGGTGCTCTGGTGTCTCAGCTATAGATCAGGAAAAAAAAAAACATAGAGCAAAGGGGAAGTAATAAACGAGGAGAGGAAGCAACTGCAGCATTTAAACTTCAAAGGCAGAGGAACAGACTTCCACCATGACAAAATGCATGAAACTGTTTCAAGGGCTGATTTGTCTTCTCCCTCAGAAAATGCAGATGAGCATGAGAAATCTGGGAGCAGGCTCAACAGTCCACCTGTTCTGTCAAATCTCCCTGGAAATGCAAGCAGGAGTCCAAGTAACTCACTGTGCTCTGTGAAGCCACTTCAGCCTGGGACTGCAGAAGGAGCAAAGAGTTCTGCTGCAGCTCAGGCTGCCAAGCAAAGCTGTGCACAGGAGGGTGAATCAAAGAGCAGTGTGGTGTGTCCTCTACCTGTTCTGCACAGTGTGACTGGGAGAGAGAGTGCAGCTGTGACTAACAGGAAAGCAATGTCCATTGTGGCCTCGGGTCTGGAGCAAAGTGAACGTGTAAGTACCTTGCAGAAGCGGTGAAGATCACTCACTCCTGCTTGCCTCTGGTTCTCAACAGAGAGATCCAAGTGTGATGGATGCTAACCTTGCAGGATGACTAATGCAGCAACTGGAGTCAAACTTACTCCTAAAAATAGAAGCAGTGGTGCCAGTAAGGGGCACTGTTAAGCTTAATGCAATTTGAACTTTTTCACTGCCTTGGGGGAAGACACCAAGGGACAAGATTTGATTTCTGGAGAGCATTGAGGCCTGCAGGAGGGGGCTGGCTAGTTAGTTGGTTCCCTTAGTGTCTCAGATGCTGCTGTTTCACCCAAATCCTGATCCATAGCAAGGATTTCTGTAATTGAACTCATTTCTACAATCCATGTGCAGAAAGATGTAGGGTTTGGGTTATTAAACTCCTGACTTTAGCCTGTTGAGTGGTGCCAAGTCACAGAATTTAAGGATGTGTATGTCCTGTGTGCCAGCACCAGAACATTACTGTGAAGAAGCCACCTTGGTATGTTAAACTCTTTCAGCTGGACTTGGGGTTTTGAAATGTTTTGCTAGCTGTTCATTTTCTTGACTGCTTTTCAGTTGGTGGTCCAAAAGTTTGCAAGAAAAACTGGGAGCACTTTATCTAATCACGTTACCGAAGGAACCACCCATGTCATAATGAAAACAGGTTTGTTGAGAGCTGTGTGAGCATGTCCTGTGTTTACTCACCATATGGAATTTTAACTCTGGCCTAACCAACAAGCAGGGAGGTCAGCAGCAAGTCTGAATAAATTTGAGGGATAGGTATTAGGTGGTTTCTTTATGGTCTGTTTAGGCTTGGGGATTTCTCTTGTTCTATTTGACTGCAGCTGTGGGTGAGTTTGTTTTGTTTGCTTGTGTGCTTTCAGGTTAGTTTTTGGGTGTTTGCAGCACATTAAGCAGTTCAGAACCCAGCATTCTTTACTGAATAACTGAGGGTTTGGTTTAGTAGAATCAGGACACTGGAATTTTGAAACCTTTCTATAGATGGTCTTGATAGTTTGCTGCTGCACTTAGCAAAAACCTTTTGCTTTTAAAAAGTAACCTAAGCTGTTTTCTTACACTAATGGCAAAACTGAAAGGCATCCTATCTGTCTTTGCTTTGCAGATGAGGAGCTTGTGTGTGAGAGGACACTGAAGTATTTTCTGGGCATTGCAGGAAGGAAATGGGTTGTTAGCTACCAGTGTAAGTATAGCTTTGGAATTAGATGGTCTCTGCCCTTCTACCACAAATGTGCTCTTCACTTGTGCCAGTAAAAACAGAATTGAAAAGTCTCTTCATGTCTGGACATCTGCTGGTTTTGAAGGGTTTCTTCTTTAAAACAACTTAAAATTAAAAACCCTTCAGCAAACAGCTGCGTAAAGCTTCCTTTTCTGAATACTGCTTTTGCTTTCATGTGACTGTGTTGTATTGCTCCCCACCCTGACAAAAACCTTTCCTCATCCTTAATTCAAATCTTGGCAAGTCATGGCACAAGGTAGTGCAAAATTACTAATAAGAGGTAAAAAAAAGAACCTTTAAGGCTTCCCTTAGTACAAAGATGCCTTCAGTTTAATGTAGCAATGAAGTTAGACCATGGGCAATGGGAGAACAAATCTTCTGGATAAAAATATTTGTCCTGTTTTGATCTTTTTGTTTAGGGGTGATTGAGTCTTTTAAAGAAGGAAGGATACTGGATGAGGTAGGTCTTTTAAGGGTGAAATGTCAAATGGGTGTAAGCAATCCTGTTCCATTGAGCGACTTAACAGTAACCTCAGGTATGGTCTAAACATTTAATATATGGAAATATGGCACTGAAAGTCGGGATTCAGGTTTTACCTAATACTAGGACCAAAAACCAGGCTTGAGCTGTGTGTGTGCGCGTGTGTGTGTGCGCGTGTGTGTGTGCGCGTGTGTGTGTGCGCGTGTGTGTGTGCGCGTGTGTGTGTGCGCGTGTGTGTGTGCGCGTGTGTGTG
>VWYK01031987.1:55452-85123 GCA_013399775.1 Semnornis frantzii | reverse complement strand
GCGCGTGTGTGTGCGCGCGTGTGTGTGCGCGCGTGTGTGTGCGCGCGTGTGTGTGCGCGCGTGTGTGTGCGCGCGTGTGTGTGCGCGCGTGTGTGCGCGCTTGCGTGTGTGCGCGCTTGCGTGTGTGCGCGCTTGCGTGTGTGCGCGCGCGTGTGTGCGCGCGCGTGTGTGCGTCTCTGTGTGTTGTTTTTGAGGACACAAGGAGCCCCTGCTGGGTTTTGGTGACAGGTTGCAGGCATTTTTTCCTGTGTTCCTTCTGGTAAGGCAGGGTTACAGCGTAGAAGGAAAGGTCTGTTGTATGCTTAAGGAATTAACCTTGGGGCATAACCATGTGCATAGATTTGTTTTCTTTTAACTTTATAGGCAGTTGCTGAAAACTCACTCCAGCATTTGCTGCCTTTCCTAGCAGAAATAGCTTATTTGGTATGGCCTCTGCTTGGGTGGATTTTTGTATTTCTGAGAGTATTTGGGATTTTATTCTCTAGTACAGCTTTCTGTGAGATGTTCTATTACTGGCCCAGTATAGATTTCATCTCCCTTATGAGCAGAAATGCCCACTTGCTGTTATGAAATCCATATGCCCTTTTGTCAAGCCAAGGGTGAAGAAAAATCTTTGCCTTAAAAGGGCCCTAGAAGGGGCTGGTAAAGGCCCTCATGTGCCTCTGATTATGTTCTGTTACAGGAGAACTTTGAAGTTAGAGGAGATGTAATCAATGGGAGAAACCACCAAGGTCCTAAGAGGGCTAGAGAATCTCTAACTGAGAAGGTATGAACACACCAGACTGAAACCCCTGTGCTGCTGGGACTGTGCTAGCTGAGTATCTGGAGCTTCTTCCCATTTCTCTGCATGTCCAGAGTTGTACCAATCAAGCTCTAATCAGTGAGAGGTGAGCTGTCAGCAGCAGAATACACAGGCTCAAGTGGCTCACTGCCTGGGTGCTGTCTTCAGAACAACCTGTAGCATAGCACAGGGTTGAGGCTGTTCTTGTTTAATAGGCTGCAGAGAGCTTCAGATACACTTGGAAAGAGTTGACCCCTCAGTAACCAGTCCTGAAAGTGCAATGAAATCAGCATATGAAGTGTTGGCTTTACAGGTGCCAGCTGTACTCTGCTAATGTGTTCCTTGTTTTTTAGATCTTTAAAGACTTTGAGATCTGTTGCTGTGGACCTTTCACTGGTATGACCACAGGTGTGTCACTAGGGGAATTCAGTGAACTACACAGAGAAAGTATTTGGAGGGGAAATTGTCTGCATCCACCACAGTTTTTCACTGGACCTTTCTTGGATCCTGTTCTACCTCTTTTGCTCTGAGTTTTTCAAAATAACCTGGTTAGATATAGTGAAGATCAAGAACTTCATCTGATTCTATCTCCAGATAGGGTGGAAATGGTATTCTCTGCTTGGATGCCTCAGAGAACTGCTCTGGCAACTTGGCTGCATTTCAAAGCTTAGTTTCTCTCTGATTCTCTAGCAATGAAGGAAATGCACCAATGCCACACTCTGGTGATTGCCTTAGATGCTACTGAACACTTGTGTTGGAGCATTTTTACTTCTGTCATAGTTCATGGTCCCCGAGTATCCTTTTCCTAGCAGCTGACACTGTGTAGTCTCCTCTAGCAGCAGACATTAGAAGTGAAACCAAACCAGAGCTGATAGCTTCTGGATCGTTTCTTTTGGTGTTTAAAACTGACTCAGGTGAAGTAGATATTTTGTACATTTAAGGTAACATTTTTGTGCCTCTCTTCCCATTTTTGGGACCCATACAGAGACTCTTTCTAATCTGTCCAATATAACCTTTTTTGGGGGTGAAATAGCCTCACATCTCTTGACATGTACAGTTATCACTGGAGAGGATGCAGTGCCTTCACCTGCTGCAGTGATCATCAGTTATGACTCTCATACTAGGGAGACTTCACAAGGAATTCAGCAAGCTGATGGGTATTAAATGCTTGGCTACTCTTGTTAATGAAAGAGAATCACAGCTAGCTTCTGATTGTTAATCTTTGTTTCATGTCTTACATCCTTATGATAAGAGGAAATAAGTTGTGAGTGACTTTCTCATGCATTTTGAGTGAGGGTGGTGAGACACTGGCACAGGTTGCCCAGGGAGGTTGTGGCTGCTCCCTCCCTGGAGGTGTTCAAGGCCAGGTTGGAGGAGGCCTTGAGTGACCTGTGCTAGTGGGAGGTGTCCCTGCCTATGGCTGGGGGTTGGAAGTGGATGATCTTTGAGGTCCCTTCCAACCTTCCCATGCTATGATTCTATGTTTTGCCTTTTCTGGGTTGTGTTTGGTGTTGTTTTTGTTTTATTCAGTCTTGACTAGAGGGTAGAAGAAGAGGCTGAGTTAATGCTCCTCAGCAGACCAGAAATTTAAAGGACTTGCTCTCTCTTAAGGCTTCCATGGCAGTCCATGTCTTAGAACAACCACATAAGGGCTTAGTACTAATTTCAGTGTGATGTGAAACACAAAGTAACAGACTTAACTCATTTCTGCAGAAAATCTGGAATGGATGGTGGAGCTTTGTGGTGCCTCTGTTGTGAAGCAGCTTCATCTGTTCACACACAAAACAGTAAGTGATGTTACATTTAACAACAGGGGGTGCAGTACTCCCCGAGGTGAGGGATTGCAGGACCTCCATGGGCTTGCCCAGGAGTACAGGAACATCAGAGAACTGTCTGCACTGTAATGATGCTAGGCTGCAGCAGTCCTTGGGTTCTACTGGCTCTCTGTGGCAGAAAACAGGCTCACTTGTAATGGGAAACTAATCAGAGTACTCTGTGATAGAGCTCATTTCTCTTGAAATCAGCACTGAGGCTCACTTCCCAGCACAAAAAGTCTTTAGTGCCTTCATTTAGTCACACAATTCCTGGAGAGGAATCACAGCAGAACCTGAGGTTAACCTTTTTCTCAATCTGCTATCACTTCTTGAAGTCTTCTCTGGAGGGATGCACTGCAGCTGAGTTAGCCCAGTTTTCTCTGCAGGTGGGTGTGAGAGTGATTCCATGACAGATAATCACACAAGCACTTTTATTTTCTTGTCTTGAAACCCCAGAGCTCTGCTGTTGTGGTTGTGCAGCCAGATGCTTGGATGGAAAACATGGATTACAGAGGTAAACCAGCACACTGTCAGGGACTGCTTTGTGGGGGGCATTGAGTGTTACTAGCACCTCAGGCCTTTAAATGGTTACATACCAGGAAGGTTGATCTGGAGGTGGAGGTATGCCTTGGAAGAAAGCTCAGGAAGGACAAAGTCTATTACCTCTAGAATCAGCCACAGACTCTAAAGGTAACCTGACAGCTCTAATCTTGCCTCAGTTTTCCTGCACATCAGCTGTACAGAGAATTTTCTGATTGAGAGTTTCTAAAAGACACTCTTGGAGGACTACTGAGTTCCAGGAGAGAGCCTCATAAGGGGCAAGAGTCTCCTGGCCTGGCAGGAATATCTGGGTACCTCAGCTGACAGAGCTCTGCCACCTTTGTGGGTGTCACTTTGGTTTGGTTTTGATTGGTTGGGTTTTTTTTCCTTTGAATGGGGGTTTTGCTGTTGGTTGGTTTGGTCTTTTGTGGGTTTTACTTGTTCACAGAATCATAGGGGTTGGAAGGGACCTCTAGGAGTTGAGTTTTTCACTTTTTTTAAATCAAAATGCTCCAGAGAAAGCATGAGACTGAAAGTGCACATGTTCTGGAGTGACTTTTAAATGAGAGAGTTTGGGGATGAATGGCAGCTGGTTAGGCTACAGTGGAGTTCAGCAACAAAACCATGGAGCTGGAGGCACTGGGAACTGAGAAAATAAAGAAAAAGATCCTGAAATGGTGAAGAACAATCTGGGAACACTTCAGTAATTTTCTGTTGCTTCTCTCTTAATGAGACTCATTGCTTGTCACATACTCAGCATGGCTGAGCAGACAGGAGCTGAGGTGCTGTCACTGGGCTTCTAAATTAAAAGATAACAAAGGACTGCAGTTGTTGCTTTGAGTGTTTATCCTGTGCTGTTCAAAACTTGCTGCCTGACCCTTTGCCAAGCAGCCATTGGTTTTGGAGCAGCAGCCTGCCTTGTTAAAAGGAGGGGCAGTGTCATACTGCTGCCTTGAGGCACTTGTTCTTTATCAAGGTCTTCAAAATGCCACAGGAAATAGTTCAATCTGAAAGGCATCACGAAGCTCACCTCACCTTGCCTCGATTCAGTGACTGCCAGTTTGTGTTTGTGTCTTTTGTCTTGCAGCCATCCAGCAAAAGAACAACGTTGCCATGGTGACTCGAGAGTGGGTGTTGGACAGTGTTGCTTGCTATGAGTGCCAGGAGTTGGATGCTTACCTTGTGTCCTGAGGGTGTTCTGCTGGGCTTTATCCACTGCTCAGCAAGTCTGACAGGGGCTGACAGTCTGGTGATTATTTTAAAGACTGGCAGGTTTTAAGTCACAGAGACAATGCACATAGGTAGTTCATGTTCCTGTTCAGAGCAAAAGAGCTACACATTTCTTAACAATAAAGTTTCTTTGCCACATTGCCATACAGAGATGCAGCTACTCACTGTGCTTTAAAGATTAGCATTTCTGATTGCAAAATAGTCCTTTAAATTACTGTGAAACAAACTTTTAAAGTTGTAAAATACAAACCCCTGCCTCTTTGGAGAAGGGGTGCTGTAACATTTACCACTGCAGCCAGTTTCTGTTTATATATGTGAGGACATTTTGGAGGCAGTCGTTTAAAAGAGTAATATTTGGCTCAGGGCTTGGATTAAAGCATACTTAGGTCCCTGAGTAACCTCCATGTTGCCATCTGGCATAAAGACATGCCCTGAACAAGGCTGTGCACCATGCAGATGTGTTCTCTGAGTACCAATGCATCAGCCTGGTTAACCCTGAGCACTGTTATGTGGCATGTTAAAAAACTAGACAAATAGTTCTCCTGTTGTATCAAAGTGCTGACCTGTGCTGGCCAGGGCCATTACCCACCAGTGCAGTCCCTGAAAAGCTG
Source organism: Semnornis frantzii (assembly GCA_013399775.1). Taxonomy (NCBI): domain Eukaryota; kingdom Metazoa; phylum Chordata; class Aves; order Piciformes; family Ramphastidae; genus Semnornis; species Semnornis frantzii. The sequence goes on along the minus strand of VWYK01031987.1, from coordinate 80,147 downwards.
ACACCTGGTACTCCATGCAAGGCAATCCTTAAACCCAGCCATGTGTGCTTGTGCTGCTCTTATTTCTGAGATGTGGTTGTGGCACCTCTGCAGAGACAGACACAGATGCACTTTAGCACCCTGGTGAATCCCCTTCTGATAAGCCCTGCCTGCAAAATGAGACTGCAAAGAAAAGAAATTGTGTTTTGTGGCATACAATATGTTCCTCTTGCCAAGCACTTCAGCTTTTGTAAATATTTTTGTACTTTCAGAGCAGAAGAAGACCCTGTGTCAGAAAGTTGTTGAGGAAAAACTAATTCTAGCTAAGCTCAGAGAGTTGTGCTTAGATGCTGAGGTGCTGCTAGGTTCTCTTGGGAAGTCTTTTTTTTTTTTCCCAAAACCAGGATGCTCAAAGGAAATAAAGTTGTTTTGGCAAGTATTTGCTTAATTGTCTAGTGCTGCTTACATGAGTCAGTCAATGAGTCTGCATTGAGGTGTGTGTGTGAAAAAAAATCTCTGAAGTCCAGCCTCCTGGAGTGGAGACTTCCTGCAGGAGGTAAAAATGTAAACCAGCATTTCAGAGATGGAGTCAGCAGGGTAATTTCCATCAGCTGGAGAAGCAAACCTGTTATCAGAGGCAATTGGAGTCTAAGCAGGCAGTGCTGGTGGTGGTGCAAGTGCTGGAAGCATTTGCTCAGCTGCCACACATTGCTGCTTTGCATGTGACAATATTTCATAACTGCTGAGGCTGTGCAGCACAGCTTTGCCTTCTGCCTGCTGCTGCTCTTATCTCCAGAGCCTGCTGTGGCTCGAGGTGTTTTATAGCCCACATATCAAGACAGAGCTGAGAACAGGGACTAAATGCTGCCTGCTACATGCAAATAGAAGGCTGAGCAAAGCTGTTTTGCATCTGCCCCTGTGAAACTCTTGACAAAGGTTGCAGCAGCTACCAACTGCAGCTGTGAATTGTTTGTAAGAGTGATACTTGTGGCATTTTCCTGTGTCCTTGGAGGTGACTAGGACAGATCTGTGCAAAGTGGGTTTCTAAAAGTCATCTGTGAACTGTTGTAGTAATCCACATCTCAGTTCAGGTTTGAGTGAAGTGAAATGTTTTGACTGAACAGGCAGACAATTCTCTGGAATCACATCCTTCACTTCAGATCATTTAAGGGGAGCTGATGTGGTCTCCATCATACAATGCACACTGATTTCTCCAGGCTGACTTCCAGCTTCAGTAATAAAGCCTCCAGCACCTCAAACTTCACAGCCACTCTGTGCTGGGGGATCAAGCTGCATTTCCTCCCTTTGCTCTTATGCAAAGGAATCTTGCTTTGTGACACTTCCCAGGTCGGGAAGCCTTGAATGCCTTTGTGGGACATGGCTGGGCCATGCTGTGTCTTCTACAGTAATTACTTGAGGGCAATGAGCAGCAGAACCAAACCTCATTAAAGAGCTGGACACTGAGTTAAAGGAGCTGCACACAGCTGATCCCTGTAAGCAGCAAGTGCCTTTTGGACTGCTCACTGGAGTGGGAAGGAACAAAGGCAAGGCTGCTGCTTGCTGTGGGCTTGCCTGGGGCCTTGCCATCAGGTAATGCTGCAGCTGTAATTAAAACTGTGCTGCTGTATCCCAACAGGAGCTCTTCTCTACACAGGGTCAGCTTCCATGTGCACACCTCCTGCTATAGCCTCAGCTGCAGGAGGAATCTGTGGGGCCCAGTCTCTGGTCAGTGCTGGTGGGGCTCTCTGGGTGAGTGGGAGCAGTGCTTTACTGTGGGGAGTTCTCAGACTGCATGTGGGGGGGGAGTTGAATTCTCCCCCTTTTCTCTAGGCTGTTCTAACTTCCTAAAGCAAAGCAGAGTAATTTACTGCTTTGGGGGAAACAATGCACATCCTATGCTAGTGAGAGCTAAGCTTGTACTGGGGCAATAAGAGACAGGCTCTGTCTGGCAGCAGCATTGTTGCAGCTTGTCCCTTTCTCCCTCTATGGTGTTGAGAATCCCCTTAGCATCTGGTTCTGGGCAGGACATTTTGCTCGCTGCCTGGCTGCACCATGCATGGTTTCTGGTGTTCTTTACTCCATCAAGCCTTCAGTTCTGCAGAGCAAGAATCAGCTGTAGCATCAGCCAGGCTCTTCATTTAGCCTTCATCTCCTCTGCTGTAGCATCTGAGATCAGGCACAGCCCCAAAGCCTCCAGGGTCCAGGGGTTCTGTTCCTGCCTCTTGTCCAGCACACGAGTGAAGTATCTGTGAAGCTGCCTTATCTTACCCAAAAAGCTGTTAAGAAGCCATGCAGGAGCAGAAGCTGTCCAGGGATTATTTTCTAACACATAGGAATGGATTTCTGGTTAAAATTCAAACATATTAATTAGGTACAGCTTTGTCTTGCATCCTTATCAGCTGTGCTGGTGTGGACACCAGCAGAGAGTAAGCAGCCTGTTGCTGCTTCAGGCTGTGCTTTATGTTTTGCTGCCAGGCAGCACGGAGCAACACATTGACAGAGCCCACTCAGGTGACATTAATGTTGCTGGAATAAATGTGCAACTGCTGTTTGCTCCACAGCTGTTGTGGAGGCTGCAGACTGAAGAAACAGGGAGAGGTTTATGGACTTAAGGGGCTGTAATTAAACATTGAAAGTAAAAATGTTACTCAGTGGTTAAAAGCCCTTTGCACCTGGCAATACTGAATTTTGATGTAGGTTTCTACTGCTTCTCAAAGGGACTTTCTGGTCCCTAAGAGAACCAACCAGCAGGCTTTCTCCTGGAACACAGTGCAGCACATCTCAAATGTTCCTGCAGTACCTCTGCCTTTCTCCTTGCTGTGGCAGACCCCTTCCCTGCCCTCCTTGGTCCACTTCCTTGCTCAGAGCTCTGTAATATGCAACCACAGCTGCTGCTAATAATGATGGAAACAATATTGCATGTTGGCTGATGTGCTGGAAGAATCCACCTGCTAAAAATTCCCTGTTGGGCTGCTTTAGCCTGGAGAAGCATAAAGCAGTAGGGGGTGAGGTATAGTTGAGAATCCCCTTTAGAGCAGCTGCCAAACTATGTCACTTGTTGCTACAACCTGCACATGCAGCATGGTGCCAGCACACTGCTTTTTTCCACCTCTGACTCTGCATCCTGCTTTGTGGGCTCAGCAGCTCACAGGGTGATTAGCGGTGGTGGCTGCTTGCTGGGGAACACCTTTTGCTTTCCTGAGGAGTTATGAATGGGAGCTTCTGCTGAAAAATTAGCTGAAAGGGGAGTTGCTGTCTGTAGCACAAAGGTTTTAAATACATCTACTGCACAGCCCTGTAGGCATCATGCATTGGAAATGAGCTGCTTTGAGGCTGGCTCTAAAAGAATATTAAATCCATGTAACATATATTGGAGGCAGAGGAAGGAGAAGGGTGTAGCTGGGAGAGGCCCTTAGAAGGCTGTACAGACACCTCCCTTGTTCTTTCCAGTCTGGAGAGGGGGAGGACTTCAGCCTGCATTTCCTGCCTTGCCACTTTGACACTTTTCTGCAGAAAGAGGCTTTTTGCAGAAGTGAATTTTTAATTCATTGGGACTTCAACCCACCTACCTCCTTCCCTCAAAGCAGTAGCTTCCTGCTTGGGGAACTGATGGCAGAGTTTGGGGTGTTAGTGTGGCTCAGCTCTTCCAGAGGAGAAGGCTGGGTTCCAATGAAGCTGCAGTGCTGCCTGGCCAGGTTCTCTCCCTATGCAGCCCCACAGGGGAGTGAAGATTCACTGATTCAAGGGGAGTGCCTGAACCTTTTCTCCTCTGGGACTGCATTATAAGGGACAGCAGTTGCTGATGGGGGCTCTCAAAACAATTCACAAATGTGATTGACCTTTCTCTCCTGTTGCCCTTCTTCTTGAGGCTGGATATTACTGCCTCTGCTTATGAATTGTTTCTGGTCCTAGGTAGATCAGGAGCATTTTGGCTGGAGGCATCCCAGCCCTAGACAGCACCTGCCAGGAAAACTGCTCCTACCCTGTGAAAAGAGACTGACAAGGACTTAATTGTAGCTTGGGACTTTTCCCAACAACTTTATTCTGCTGCTCTAGATTGACCTTTCTGTGGGTGCTTTAAACTGGAAATAGTGTCCCCTTTGAATCCTGTAAAGTTGTATTTTGGTACCTGATCTGCTAATGCTGCTGAGCAGCAAGGACTGCCTGGGTAGCTTTTTGCTGAAGTTGTTTACCCTTTCAAATCCTCCCTCCACATTTGGATCCAAACACAAAGAGTTATTTCTTGGCAGATCAGAAGCCATTTGTAAGAGAGCAGCTTATTCATAGATGCAATTAGAACACTTGTCTCACTCACTACTCAAGTTAATGATAAATCAAAGAAATATTCAGTGTGTTCCCATAATTATTGTCAGTGATTTGCTGGATTCTTCTCATCTTGGGTCTGGTGTCAGTTTCATTTTGCTGGTATTAGGAATAAAACCTCTGTGCATAATCTATAATGGTAGAAAATGCCCAAGAATTCACCTGGTTCACAGGATGGATGATGTGAGCTGAGCAGTGAAGGTAAAAGGCTTTGTCCTCCTCCCCTCCTCTGAGTGTTTGCTGCCTCACAGAACTGATGTCTTCATCCCATCCCTGGTGAGAATAACAGAACAGCTCTTGTCTTGCCTTTGCCTGAAGCATGGAGACAGTCCAGCCTCAGCCACAGCTCACTGCTGGACAGTTGTGATCCTGGGGCAGAAGATGAGTTTTTATTCCTTGCAGTCTGTGAAATGGCCTCTATGTGCCTATACTGGGGGCAGCTCAGGCTTGACAGCCACTGCCCCACTACTGAAGATCACAGAATCACAGAACCATGCAGGTTGCCAAAGGCCCTGAGGATCACCAAGTCCAACCTAGAACCCTACTCTGCAAGATTCACCTTAAGCCATTTCCCCAAGCACCACCTCCAAACCATCCTTACACACATCCAAGGTTGGCGACTCCACCACTTCCCTGGGCAGCTCATTCCAGTCCCTGACCACTCTCTCCATGAAAAATTTTCTCCTAATGTCCAATCTAACCCTCCCCAGCCTCATTTTGAGGCCATTCCCCCTTGTTCCATCTCCAGTTTCCTCTGAGAAGAGCCCAGCAGCAGCCTTTCCACAATGTCCCTTCAACCAGCTGCAGACAGCAATGAGGCCTTCCCTCAGCATCCTCTTCCTCACACTGCCCATCCCCAGCCCCCTCAGTTGCTCCTCATAAGATTTATTCTCCAGGCCCTTCCCCAGCTTTGTTGCCCTCCTCTGGACCCACTCCAGCACCTCCACATCTCTATTGTGTTGTAGTGCCCAAAACTGAACACAACACTCAAGGTGTGGCCTCATCAAAGCTGAGTCCAAGGGGACAATCCCCTCCCTGCTCCTGCTGGCCACAGCATTTTTAGTACAAGCCAGGATGCCATTGGCTTTCATGGCTGCCTGGGCACACTGCTGGCTCCCATTCAGCTGCCTGACTAATTGCCACCCCCAGATCCCTTTCTGCCAGCAGCTCTCCAGCCACACTGCCCCAAGCCTGTAGTATTGCTTGGGGTTTGTTGTGACCCAAGTGCAGGAGCTGGCATTTGGCCTTGCTGCAGTTCATCTCATTCATGTTGACTCATTGATCTAAGCCTCTCCAAGTCCCTCTGCAGAGCTTCTCTACTCTCATTCAAATCATCACTGCCACCTAACTTGGTGTCATCTGCACACTCACTGCTGACACTCTCTATGCCTGAACCAAGGTCATCAATAAAGATGTTTTGAAAAAGTGGCCCCAACACAGATCCCTGAGGAACACCACCAGTGCCTGCCCACCAGCTGGATTGAACTCCACTGACCACCACACTCTGGCCCCTCTGCTCCAGCAGTGCTTTACCCAGTGCTCAGCCAAGCCAGGAGAACCCAATTTGTCTACAAGAATTTTGTGGGGAACAGTACCAAAGGCTTTTCCAAAGTCTAGGAATACAACAGCAACAGCCTTTCCCTCATCCAGTAGCCAGGTTGTTGTGTCAGAGAAGGAGATCAGGTTGGTCAGGCAGGACCTGCCCCTCATACACTCATGCTGACTGGGCCTGATCCCCTGCTTGTTGTCTATACGATGTAGGATGGCATTGGAGAAGCCCTGCTCCATGACCTGCCCTGGTACTGAGGTCAGACTGACAGGTCTAGAGTTTCCCAGACCTTCCTTTCTGCCCTTCCTGTAGAGAGATGTCACATTTGCTACCCTCCAGTCCATTGGCACCTCCCCAGTTAGCCAGGACTGCTAGTAAATAATGGGAAGTGGTTTGGCAAGCAGTCTGCCAACTCCTTCAGCAACCTTGGGTGCAGCCCATCTGGCCCCACAGACCTGTGTGCATCTAAGTGGTGCAGCAGCTCCATGTCCACTGCCTCCTTTATTGTGATGACTTCCTCATCTATTGTGCTCACCAGATTTGCTTCTCTGGTGAGCTAAGAAGTTAATAGAGAGCCTCTGGGCATGTACACTCATCAGTGTGCTAGAAACTGCATTCACAGAGGGTGCCCTGTTCAATTTAAAAGCCTGGAAGGTGGTAGAGAGAAAAGGGAGAGCTGCTTGCCAGCTATTCCTGTGCCTGTGTGGAAAGAGGGAAAGCACTGATTGTATGAGGAGGATGAAAACAAACGGACACAGGTTCAGAGGACTCGGTAGTGCTGCCTGTAAGCCAGAGCTGTTCAAGCAGGGATGTGGTTTTGTTCAGCTTTGCAATGGCTCTGGGGACCCTGCAGACCAAGAGATGCCATCATGGTACTGAAGGCTGCTCTTGGCATAGGCCCTTGCTGTTTCTTGCCTCTCAGAATACAGATGAGTGCCTTCATGCTCTTGCAACCTGCACCCAGCACAGCATTCAGTCGTTGCTTGAGCTTTTCTTGTGCCTGCAATTCAGCTGCTCCAGTTCCCCAAATAGCCTTCATGATGCTGCTGAAGTCCAAGACCTGAGTGGGAGAGTAGGCACAAAGGATTGTCAAAAGCTGTCTTCACTTGCAATTATTGACGTAGGTTGAGGACGAGGGCAGCTCCTGTCAGCTCCAGACTGATGGATTAGGAATAAACATCCTGCAAATACTCCACAGTGTTTAAGGATTCAGGATGGAGTGAGAGGTTATTCAAGGCAGCTGTTTCAGCTCCAGAATTAATATATGCAGCTAAGTCCTCTGTGGTTTTCACTCAAGTGTATGTGTGAGTGCGTTTCAAGAGCCAGAGAGATACATCAAGACACAAACAGGAATCAGGCAGTAAGACATTTTGAGAGGATGCTGGTTTGACTATTAAAAATGAGTCAAGCAGAGTGCATTTTCCAGTGATGTTTATTTGTTTTCTGTAGCCCACTGACACAGCTGGATCTGGCAATGCAGCAGACTTTTCTTTAAAGTGTCTTTGTGACATTAAGTCAAGGCTAACACTGTAGTCAAAGGCATTTAGAGAGGGCAGCAGCAGAAGCAATGAGAGGTGTTGGAAGGAGGTTGCATGGCAGGGCAAGGTGGGGAGGAGACAGGGTGCAGATGGGAGCATCATCTTTTGGTTCTCTGCACCAGACAAGCACAGCACCATGCAACACGATCTGCAGCTGGAAATGGGTGGAGAGCAGGATATGGACAGTTATTGCAGGCTGCTCTTTTGGAAGCACAGCTGCCCATGGCAGGAGCAGTCTGATGACTAACAGGCTGTCAGCAGCTGGGACACAAGGTCCGGAGTGGCATTTATTTGCTGAAGGGAACCACAATTCTCAGGATGCATCTCCTGGGATAAATCTCTCCCTTGAAGCCAGATCCACTCTGCTGTATTTTAAATGGAGTTTGAGTAGCTAAATCACCATGTCAAAAGCCACTTATTTTCTTCACAGTAGGTGAACTTCCATGGTGCACCAACAGGTTAAAGGTCCCTACCAGCCTGGTTCCTCCCAGACCAGCACATTCCATGGTGACTTGCTCTCCAGCCTAGCTGAAGGTAGCTCCACCTCAAACATCATTTCTCTTCTAAAGAAAGCTTGGAAGAATAGCTTCTCCTGATGGTACTCTGCTGCTACTAGTTCCACCCACCTCCCACCCTCCAGCCCAGGTCCCTCACAACCCCTGCCCCAGGCCATGTGGTCTGCAGCCTCCACACAGGTGCAGAGGCTGGGCTGCGGGTACCAGAGGGTGCCACACACAGGAGCACTCCCTTCTACTCTGTTTTAGCCAGTTACAGACCTTTCAGCACCTGAATACTCCTCTGCTGAGTAGCTCCTTCAACCCAAGCAATCAGCATAGCAGCAGCCAACCCAGAAGTCTCCACAGTGGGGGGGCAACTCAGGCACCCTGGTTTGCAGCTGGGACCTTTGCTCAGTCCTAGAGCCTGAGAGAAAGGCTTTGGAGAGGCAAGCTGGCTTCTGCAGCCAGCACCGTGCCCTCGTCTCAGGCAGTTACTGTACAAAAGGGACCACACACACACACTATTTACAGCCCTTTCTCACATGATGGAGCAGCTCTTGGCTCGGTCTTTCCTGATCTCTGTGTCACTCAGCAAGTCCGTCCTGCCAGGCATCTGTGACGCCCGCTTCAGTCCCCGCTTGGAGTTGCTGCGCTTCAGGTTCTTGTGCACCCTGTTGACGGAGGCAAGCGTGGTCACATGAAACACATCCCGCACGCTGTTCTCAGAGACCTTGGAGGAGCACTCTGCATAGGCCACTGCCCCGATCTGCCGTGCCAGTGCACTGCCCTGCAGTCCAGAGAGAGTGGGAGAAGAGGGGAGAAGGTTAAGGCACCAGCTCTCTGCACAGAGCATCCTTTCGCACCACCTCCAGCCCTGCCTGTGCTGGCAGTGTAGCACAGCTGTTAATAAAGTGCCAGGGTTTGTGAGAGCACCAGCCAAAAGGTGATCTTCCAAGCAGACACTGCTCCAGGCACTAGACCATGGATCACTGTGGTGGTGCCACCCCTGCACTGGAGGGCCTGGACAGCCCCTCTCATCAGGACAGTCACCTGGGACCTGCTCTGCAGAACGCGGAGACGGGCACCGAGCAAACTGTGCAGGCACAGCCACCCCTGCACTGCGGCACAAAAACTGAGCCTCCAAGCCAGTTTGGAGACACCACTAGGTCCACTGGTGGCCTCAGCAGCCCAGCAGCAGACCCTCAGACCCTCCAGCTGTGGCTCGCCCACCTCAGGAGTGTTGCTCCAACACCAAACCCAAGCAGGAGACTCACTTGGAGCAGAAAGAGCTGCACTGAACTGAGAGACACAGAAGCACAACACTTCCCTTTAGCCATTCCAACTTCTCAAATCTGGCATCTCCACCACCTTTGAGGAAAGATTTCTCAGCTACTATCAGAGCATCAAGGTCTACCAGAGCTGAGAAAAGAGTGCTGTAAGCATAAGCAGCTCCGAATCCATGACCCAAGACAAAAAACAGCTTCAGACCAAGACCAGGGTGCAGTGGTTCATTTGCTGCTGAGCTTCCTTGTACTAGTAGGTCCTGCAGAAGTCCCCAGCTGGCCTCCCTGAGCCACACGGGGACAGCTGCCCAACAGACCTGCTCATGTGTGACAGGGATGAGGCGCTGCTTGGACAGCTCCCGCAGCGTGTTCAGGTCTGTCCGCATGTCCAGCTTGCAGCCCACCAGTACGATCTTGGCGTTGGGGCAGAACTCCTGTGTTTCCCCTTGCCACTGCAGAGGAGACAAGAAGCAGAGGGTGCTCAGGGTTTGCTGGTGCACAAAACACTTCAAGAGCCTGTGGCGGGGCACACCCAAGTCCCTGCCCCACTGGAGGTTTGAATGGGGTGTGAAACTGTTCTGCTCCCCCCCACCTCTGGTTCAGGGGGTTTGGAATGTGAAAGGAACAGGTGTCAAGTACCTTAGCCCACCTCCTCAGGCTGGAACGGGGGAGAGCAAATCACCCCAGCATATATATATATGGCAATGGGACACATTATCTAGGGGCAGAAAGGAGCAGATTTGGAGCAGACTTTGAGGAGACTGCTGCGGGGGACTTTGAGAGGGTTTTAAGAGAGACTGCCAGCCATGGAGTGCCAGTGTCAGACTTGGACTTGGACCTTGACTTAGATCTGGAGTCAGTCCTTGAGGGGCATCTGCAAGAACAGTGACGAGAAAGCAGTCCCCGCTCTCGACTGTCAGCTGCTGCCTGCCTGTGGAAGGGACCTGCATCTGCCATAATCGTGGGTACGCTGCGAGCAGCCTGAGCTTTACCCTGTGCTGCCCCACGATCTGCACTTCAAGGCACTGCCAGACTGCCCACAAGGAGCCAAGGGACTACCTCCCAATGCCTACTCCACCGCCCTGAGTAGCGCAGACCTTCCCTACAGCTCCAGGCTGCCTTTTGTTTGTAAGCCTGGCAAAGCTATTTTTTATAGCAAACCTTTTCCAAACTTTCTGATTTTTCCTAAGTTACTAAATTCCCTGTAACCATCCTTGTGAAAGATCTTCCCAGATGCATTTCTGAACCCATCTAACTAATTTTATATAAAGTTGTGGGCAGGGCTTTCTGGAAATAAAAATAACTGCAGATTTTATAATTCCTGCCTCATGAATCCCCACAACCGAGTCAGAGCCCCAGCGGCAGCTCCGCATCGAGTCAATTTTGGCAGAAGGCAGCCTGTGAAAAGGTCAAAGCTGGAACAGCAAAGGTAATCACGAGGTCTCGACTCATCACTCCCAGCCCCTTTCCAAGCACATCAGGAACCCTGTCCAAGAGGATGATGATGCTGCAGTTGTTTGGGGCCCTAATTTACCTGAGGGATGAAAACCCTCCAAGCAGCTGAGCTATAGGGTCTGTTCGGAGCAGCCACAGGTCAGGGCTCCCCGTTGGTGCTGGTGGCAGAGGTGTGACCCTCCTCCCACAGGGCTGGCACCTTAGGGCATCTCAGATTTCAGGGCAAGTACGACCTGTCAGAATGAAGTCGGCACCCACCAAAGCATGCTCAGTACATAACAAGAGCTGCTTCTTTGTGTACTCTCAGATCGGGCTGCACAGGCAGCCCAGCATCTGAAGGGCAGCACTAACGAGGACTTCCTCTGCTGCATTAGCATTTGTGCCCGAGGCTTGAATGGGGAGTGTTATTTTTCCTATTTGTCTGATACCAAAAGCTAAAACCCATTTCAACTTCATGGTGTCTTAGGACATTTCCTCACCTCCATAGCCTGCAAGCCTGCACCAAAGGAAACACAGCATCTACTCAGAGACACTTAAGACATCCCCTGTGATCTAGGGTTTATTTTAAGTCACTGTTTCAGAAAGACATTGTCTGACAGTATTCAAAGCATTTGTGAGGCTGCACAGGGCAGGCTGTGCACTGAGCAGTGCAGCCTCACACAAAGGGTGTGCAGAGACATAAATAAACCCCAAACGTAGCTAATTATTGATGAGTTTGCATCTCATTAAGGTACAAGTGATTTGCTTGCATTATTATTCTTCTGACTCCAAATCCAAGCAGTGAATTCTTTCAGTTCACACAAAACGCCTCCCTCCACCCAGCACACTTGGTACCCAGGACCTGCTTTGGAAAGGAACACTGCACCATTGACAGAGTCATCTGAAGGGCCTTTGTCCCCTCACCAGGACACTCCTGAGACACAGACCCACTTATCAGCCCTCCCAGCAGCTGAGTAAGAGGCACTCGCTTCAGCACAAGGCTTGGCAAAATGTGGAGAGGCCAAGAGGGCAGCCAGCACAATGTGACTTGTTCAGACAGTGGCCAGTCCAACCCCAGCAGCCTGGGGCTCACTTGGGGAAAAGCCAGGGAATCACTGCAGAGCTTTTCACACCACAGTGTCTTACAGAGCTTCACAAAGGAGATGCAAGCCAAGCCTTGCCTCCGGGACATGACGCAGCTGCCAGTGAGCCCTCTGCAGCCCCATGCGGACAGCTTGCAGAAGCCAGTTTCACTAAGGAAGAAGGGTATGGCCAAGACCAAGGGGTGTAAGTGGCCAGTAGGCCATTTACCCCCTCCCCTTAGCAGCACTGTGAGCTGGTGGACATCATGCCATCTTGGAGGAAAGCCTCATATGGGAACCTTTCCCTGCATGCCACCTACTACCCTGGAGCGTGGAAGGCAAGGACCCTCTGGGAGGTCGGCCAGTGGTGTTCTACAGAGGGTACCCAGCCCTGTGGGGCTCTCCAGGGCCTGCCAGGTGGACAAATCTGCCTTGCTGAAAGGCACTGATCTGCAGAGAGAAAACTCTTGGCAGCTAATGCAGTACATGGGCAGACAGCTCGGCCAGGGCAGGCACTCCTCAGGGCCCTGCATGCTACCCAGTCCAGTGGCATTGTGCCACTCATTTATGGGCTTGAAAGTCAGTGCCACAACTCATTATTGTTGTTGTCAAGCTATAGGGAAGTGATTGGTGGTTTTTACTGTGCAGATGCTGAACTGAAGTGACAGCCAAAAATCTGAGCTCTCTATATGCATGGAAAGAGGCACCGGGGGCCACTTCTCAACTGCTGCAAGTAATCCACAGGGTGGCTATGCCAGCGAGAGATGCACAAAGCTTTCCAGGACTGTCAGCATTTCTCTCTGTCCCCACACTTGTGTGTGCATACACAGAGGCCCCCACACAAGGCAAGCTGCCACGAGCAGCACCGTTCACTTGCCTCCTCTCATATAGACACATCTTGCTTTCTGCACAGACCACATAGGCTCAGCAACAGTCTCACCTGAGCACGTGAGCCTCAGCCATGGCTTGACCATGGTCCAGAGCTTTTAGCCCTGGTGATAGCCTCAGGGACCAGGGCCCTCAGGGCAGCTCCACTGTCTCCCCAGCCTAAAAGCACAGCAGCCTCTCACCTTCTTGAGCACACTGTCCAGGGTCTCTGGGCGGCTGATGTCAAAGCAGATGAGCACAGCATCTGAGTCTGGGTACGCCAAGGGCCGGACGTTATCGTAGTATGCTGAGCCTGCAGAGAGGAGCAGGAGGACAGTGCTGAGCAGAGAGGCCCATCCCAGCAGCTGCTTACTACTCAAACAGGCAGGCTGGCACCCCCAACCCACTCTGCCAGGCACAGAGATCTCAAATACCAGTAAGAATGAGAGACACCACTACAGGATGCAGTCAGCTCTGCTGGCCCAGGGACCACACATCGTTGAGTTCAGTGCTTTGGCTGGAGGAGGATTTGCTCTCTTTGCTTATCAGTTTCAGTCAGAGGTTTTGCCCTTGTGCTCTTACACCTACAACAACTTTTGACACCTACAACAACTTTTGTATCCCATTTCAACCACAGTTAAGCACCTGGCAAGCAAGAGTTGGTGGAGCTGTGCTGACTGCAGAAGGGCTGCAAAGTGACAGAGCAGGACCTGCCTCTTCACCACTGGTGTGGGGATCTTACCGCTTGTCATGCAGCTGCTGTGCCACCAGCGGTGGAAAGGTGTGGCTGAGAGAAGAGAGGGAATGCTGCTGCTATTTTTCATCCTCTCTTGCTATCTTTATATAGGAAAGCTTGTTCACCTAGACTGTGAGAATTTAAGAAGAGAGGGGGGAAACTGCCTTTTTGCTCTGGATTTCTGCTGAGAGGAGTCCAAATCTGTTCTGGTACACAGCAGATGTGACAGGATTTGGTGAACAAGCTAGAGGATGGTTCTGTACGCTGCAGGATTTCTCAGTGAGCAGGCAGAGCCCAGCCTGAGTCCCGCACAGCTCCTGCACCACACACACACACACAGTGCGCACACACCAACCCCCTTTGTTGCACATCTCAGGCATTAAAGTCATCGTCCCCCCGTGTTTTCATCTGAGCTGCATTCCGGGTGAGGTTGCAGGTGCCTCAGTAAACCAACAATGCAGCAATCGGCTCCCTGCTACTTAAGAAACACCATTTGGCTTCACAATGGGCTTAAACTTCCGGAAGGGATAGAAGCTGATGTTTATTTATGAAAAGGGGAAGCAGAGACACCAGAGCCCTTGTCACACCAGAGTCACCCACCCCGAGGCCCAGGAAACCGGACGCGCTTCCTGCCACGGCCTCCCGGGATGCTCGGACCCGGCGTTTTCCCACCCTGGGAGGAGGGTGGAGCACCCAGCCCGGGTGTCAGGTCAGCACCTGATGAATTATGGATGATGGTGGCTTATGTTTCCGGGAGGATGGGAATCTGTCGGGGATAAGCGGGAAGAGACTGATTCTCCGACCCTGCCTCTTGTCTTCGCCGGGGCTCGCAACTGATGGACAGCAGAAAGCGAGGCACAGCTCCCCCGGCACGGCGAGCAGCCCGCACCCCTCTGCCAGCCTCGGCCGGGACTGCTCCTTCCTCTGCCCAGAGCCCTCACGGGGCAGGCTGAGGGCAGAGAAGTGTTTCTTCCTAAACCCTGCCAAGTGCCAGAGTCTGGCCACCTACTCTCCCCTTGACACCAGCGCACAGGATACCAGCGGCAGCCCTCCCCCCGCCTCCCCAGCCGGGACCTCCGCAGCACAGAGCCTGTGGCACACTCCCACCAGCGCAGCCCGCACCACTGCCATGGAGCCTGGGATGGGGCACCCTGGCATTTAATGTGCATTTGAAGTCGCAGCAAATTCGGCTACAGGCATCTCCAGCTCTCACAGCCAGCCAGCAACGACACCTGCAGCCCCTGCTCCCACCAGCCAGAAGCTGCAGCCTGGGTCTCTCTCCCAGCAAAGTCACTGGGAAGAGAAACAGCTGGGATGGCTGCAGAGCCCAGCCCCCTTCCCAGAGGGAAAGTCATGTTCCCTGAATGGAAAGGAGCCAGTCCCTGCAGCGCCTCGGCCAGCTCTGGGGACAGGGGATGCAGGCTGGTGCACAAGGAGGCACAATGAGCCAGGGTGAGCCTGAGCCCAGGCATCGAGACTGCCGACCTTGCTTCAGCCTCAAGCTGCTTCAGTTCACGTCTGTTAGAGCTGGCACTAGTGAGCCGCTGCCTCCCATGCCCTTCAGCACAGCAAGGTGACCCAGTTCCTGTTTCCAAAGGTAGCACACCAAGCTTGGCACTGAGCCCCTCCAACGTGGACTCAGCTTTCAGTCTTGTGCCTGCTGTGGGTTTGCAGACGAGTTGCATCCAGCACAGACCTGCAGGGTTGGGTTTGCTCCCTCCTTTACCCAAGTCATGCCCTCTACCCCAGGCACCGACTAGTATCTGTCTTCAGACAGGGGCCCCCAGCACAAGCTGGAGGAAACTGTTCCCACACACATCCTTTCCCTTCAGCTCCTCAGCTTTACATAAACACTGCAGATAAATCTGCCCCCTCCCAGTCCAGGAATGCTCCTTTTGTAGAGGTGGCTTTGGCTCCATTCAGCACAGACATTGCCACGGCAAACTGTATCATAGCAACCTGCTGCTCCCCTCAGCAGCCAGCCAGCTCCTGGAGAGCCTGCAACAGAGCATGGCCCCTCGGTATTCCCCGACCCCACCCTGGTGCCAGGAACTGTGCTCCCACCACCTGGGACCACAGCAGGAAAAAAAAACCCTGTGGTGAGCTGAGGGAAGTGATGCAGCAGGTCAAAACCCAAACCAAAACATTTTCTTAATGAGATCAAAATTCCTTTAGTATTCACCAACTTCGTTCCACCTCCAAGCTACAACAGCAGCCCCTGGTCCCTTCGCTGGTAGCTGAACTTAGCAGCTGCTCTGGCGGCAGATAACCACCAGCACTCATGGCCTCAGCTGCAAAGCTTCTGCCCACCCCAGGAAGCTGATGGTCAGTGCTGGCCAGCAGAGCAGGAAGGCTGCTTTGCTCCAAATGTAAGTAATCTCCAGCTTTCTTTCTCTGCTGAATCAGGAAATTGTTTGGGGGATTATTCTTGTAGTTCATTTAGCATGGCCAAAAAGACACAATCAACATAACCCTAAAACACAAGAGCCCCCAAGTTCCCTCAACTACAGGTCTTCAGTTTTATTGATTCTGAGTACTCAACACCTTTCAGACACTCCAGCAAAGATACCCCAGAGACCCATGGTCTGGCACTTCTGAATACATGCAGCCAAGGTTTATGTGTCTGCAGATCCAGGCTGCCTTCACTGCATGAGTCATTCTCCCACTTGGCACCCAGGTTTGCAAGAAACAGGACCTATGTGCATCTGTTTGTGATTAAAGGGAGAAAACTGGAGCAAGCCAAAAACCAGCTTAAAAATAAAATTCACGTGGTGCTTGTCTGAAATTCAGGGGCAGATGCAGCCATGAGTAGCTCCTCTGTCCTATCAGTTGGCAGCCCCTCAAAGA
Organism: Semnornis frantzii; assembly: GCA_013399775.1. NCBI lineage: Eukaryota > Metazoa > Chordata > Aves > Piciformes > Ramphastidae > Semnornis > Semnornis frantzii. The sequence continues at coordinate 64,012 of VWYK01031987.1, read as the reverse complement.
GCCTGGCACCGACTCAGAGATGCCAGTCTCAGGCAGGGGACTGAAATGTGCTGTTTCATCTATACCATCATACTGTTAATCTTCATTTGCTCCTCACTAGCTGTTGTGGGAGCTGAGCCTCCTCACATGGGCATCTTCCATCCAACAATAGCACATTAAACCAGGAAAGCAAATATGCTTGCAGAGCCATGATCTGCTTTGCAAGGGGCTCCTGCAACCTCAGCCAGCTCTGGCTTGGAACAAAGATGGGCACTGCCAAGACCTAAATTCTTCAGCATTGCACTCGTCTCGGAGGGCTTACTGTAAACTCTCCCCACAGAGCCAGCAAGGCTGCCGAGCCCTCTGCTTCCTGCAGGGACAGCCGAAGAACAGCCTTCGCAGAAGGCAGCAGAAACTCATCCCAGCTTCCTGGAGTGCTGCATCCACAAGCTTGAAGAGCTTCAGGTTACCTTCGCGAACAGCGGTGCCAGACACGCAGTGGCAGTGTTTGAAGAGCAGCATCTCGGTGTGCCTGGCATATGACAGACCAGAATATGCAAATGCCCTCCTCAGTCCCTGTATCCTGAGTGCTGATGCGCAGGAGATCAGCCATTGCAGCCTCCCAGGCTGCAGTAGCTGCGTATCAGCGAGACAATGATCTGAACCATCAGTTCTGAGACTGACTTCATCCTCCCCGTGTGAAATCAGACTCTCCTGACTGAAAACCAGACGATCTTTTTGTTTGAAGACTGACAAACTGCAGCAATTCCTGAGCACCCTGCAGGTCTCTGCTCAGCTGGGGCTCAGAGGTAGGTTAAGGATTCCTGACCCTGCCTGGCTTATTATTGTCTGGAATGGGAGGATAATGCAGATCCCACTGATACAAAAATATATGTTTCTGAGGCTAATACAGAGCTCATTAGAGTCCAGTCCAGAAGACAGACAAGTGGCAAAGACAGGAATTAAAACCAGTGACAGATTCAGAGGTGCTTGGTAATGGTGGACTCCAGCAGGCTGATGTCCAGACCCAGCAACTCTGGGGTCACAGTTACAAAAGCAGCAGCAATTAGTGACATTAGAGCTTAAAGTGAGTGGCACTAAGAGCAAAGCAGGCCCGGTGAAATAAAAGTCAGACAGAGCTGCCATTGTGCCAAATTCCACTCTGCAGTGAAGACCTGGCCATCAGCATGTGAAATGCCAGGCTGATAAATACATACCACCACCCCTGCCAGCACTGAAGGGGCCTTGTGCTGCTTGGCACCTCACAGCCAGGCACACGGCCAGGCAAAGCCAGCTGTGCTTTCTCTCTGAGGCATCCCCATCACAGCCCAAGGGGCAGAGCTTTTACCACTGCATTGCCTTGCATTTCCTCACAGAAGCCCCTTTGCCACAAAAGGAGACACCACCATCCTTTTGTCCCAAGAAGGGCTTTGCCCAAGAAGGGCTTTCCCCAAGTGAAGGTCACCATACACTCATCAGAAGTTAGATTATGACAGAGTCTCCTGATGGAGGAGATCCTGGTTCTCTGATTCTAACAGGCAGCAAAGTCAGGGCCAGAGGGTTGTCTGGAAATGACACAAAGCTCTGCCTGCTCGAGAAAAAGAGGGCAAAAAAAGGAGATGAGGCATCCCACCAAACCTGGAAGGAGACAAAACACAGCAGAGGGAACTGCTGGCCAGTACTGCAACTAACTCTAGTCAGTGTTCCTTCCATGGGACACTGAACATGGCACAGCCATCAGCCCCAGGACTTTTACAACCTTCTGTCATGGCTGGACCATGATATTCCTCATAATTGTGCCACATCACTGCACCCCCTGAAGTGTAAGAAAGGAGGAAATTGTCCCATGCCACAGGACAAGCAACTGTCTGGAAAGCAGCTGGCAGAAAAAGCAGCTGAGCAGACTGAACAGTCACCCTCTGCTCCAAATGCTCACGGAACACCTACCAAAAAAATGTACCTTACCAAACAGCCCAACTGGCAGACCTTCAGCAGGGCCATGACCAGGATGAAGGGAATGGTACTCAACAGGCTGAGGTGGCATTTCTGTGCCTCTTTCCAGATCCTGCTACTGGAAACCTGTCACTCAGGAGGAGGCTGTTCTGCTGGATTTACCGGCAGAGGAATCCCCAGTTCAGGCAGGTCCAGGGTGCTTCTCCTTGATCCAGATCCTCTGCCCTGTTCTCACACATGCCACTCAGCGGTTCAGAAGAGCCAACCTTGCTCTGGTAACTGGGAGGCAGCTCTGGAGCCTCCTTGTAGAAATTCCTGCTGACATCTCTGGGGGAGCATCACAGAGCATCTGGGGTGGGAGGGCTGCAGCTGCAGAGGCAGCCCAAGTAACTCTTTGAGGCTTCTCACAGCCATGCTGGGAATCACACATGTAGCACCTGATGAGGGAGATAAATGGGAGCCAGGCACTCTTTGCCATGTCACAAGGGCAGCTGGCATTGACAGAACCTGCCTGTCATCCTTTCCATGAGATACAACAAGGACTAGGAGCAGCAGCAGCTTCCCACAGCACAGCCAGGGCACACTGGCTCTGGGGAAGGAGCAGAGTCATCTCTGTGCAGCAATGCACATCTTGGATTTGCTGTGCATGGCAGCAGAGCCCTTCCTGACTGCTCGGCTACCAGATAAGGACTCTGCCTGCAGGGAGGGCTGGGGCTGTGCACTTGGGAAGTTTAATCGAGTGGAGATTTTATCTTCAGAATCTGGGGCATGTGCACAGAGCCCAGGACAGATGCTGAGCAGCTCCTCCAGAGCCCTCCTTCCAACCAAGCCTCCTGCTGTCTCCCATCTGCTATCCTGAAGCACATTAGCAGTGTTTGGTGGGGCAAGAGGGGCATCCTTGGCACTGCACTGGTTAAGGGCCATTAGAAATGCAAGCCACCACAAGCAGGGTGTGAATGCTCTGCTCCAAGGAGTTTCTGCAGGTCTGTTTGTGACCACCTGGGTAAGGAGTTTCCAACACTGGGAGGTGCCATGGGTGCCAGAGAACAGCCAGACTGACAGCAAATGGAGAGAACAGAGCAGTGCCTATGGGAGAGAGCTATGGGAAAGGACTCTGCACCAGAGCCAGGAACAAACCCACCCCACAGGAAGCCCTCCCTTGCCTGAAAGGTTGCAGCAGCCAGCACTGTTGGCTGGCTGTTTCCAATGGCACTGTTCCTACTGTGGGGGAGTTATGGGGGATGCCATAGGCTGTCTCCTATGGCACCCTTCATAACTCCCAGAAGACCCCACGGAGGCTGAGCCCCCAAAATCTGTATGGGAGAAAGGACAAATGTCGTCACAGGGCATGCTGCCCTAGCTGCAGGGAGGTGCAAGAGAAGCACCCTCCATCCCTGAGCCACACAGCATAGCAGCACCCCCACACCATGCCCAGCCCAGTGAGAACATCCTCACAGGGACTGTCATGTCCTGTCTTGTCTTCTCAGGTCCATCCTCCACCCACTCCAGCGTAAGCATTTCTGCTGCTGTTTTTGCTGCAGCTCTTCAAACTTCTGCCCGACTGCTTATTGACCTGCCTGAGAATGTGACCCAGCTGCACATATTTTTAGGCTTAACTATGTACTTGTGCAGAGGCAGAACACAAGCATGCTGGTTTCAGGCTTCCAGCCTCAACATGGAGCATGGGAGGAGCTATTTTGGTATGGAAAGGGCAGCTCCACATATTTTCTTTGCCCGAGAGTGCAAGTGGCATTGAATTCTTCCCAAGACAGGACTTGCTCTTGCACTTTGGAAGAGGCAGCCATGGCAATGCTGGAGCTGCACACTGGGAATCCAGGCACAGACAGCCTCAGCATCCATGGAGATGCCAACGCTGAACTCGGCCCCTTTCAGCTCTAATCTCATCAACATTCCTCAGCAGTTCCCCAAAAGAAGGATCTGTTATCGCAGCCTGGAGGTTCCCACACAGCCATACCAAGGCAGACTGTTTGCTGAGTGCAGGCAAAGGAGGAGGCAGAGGGGGGTTTGCAACTCACAATGTTATTCTTGTCTCGAAAGCACATCTGCTGCAGCGACAGGAGGCTCACTGAAGGACTGGCAGCATGAGCTGCAGCATGGCATTGCAAAGCAGCACTGCTGAACCTGTGGGCACTGATTTTTGCAGTCACAGGTGGTGGCAGACACTGAGACTCACAGCAGCACTGCATCCTGCTGGTCTGCACTGGACAGAGAAGTCCAGCAGCTTTCCAAGACAGCAATGATCACGTGCAAGGCAGAGTGCCCAGCTGGAACCACTGGCACAGATGCCCTTACCATCACCAGGCAACTCTACTCTGCACCAGAGCTGTATCAGCAGAAGATGCACCCTCGGATAAATGGCCTCGGGTCACATCGGTCCTCTGCCTGCCCACACTTAGAGGCCACACACAGAAGGCAGGCAGAGCCCCCTGCCACGACAGGGGTGGGAGCCAAAACCAAAGAACTGAGCCCGGGCTGCCAGGCACAAAGAAGCTTTCTCCCTGCTGGTATTGGAAATTGAACAAAACCCCCACCTAGGTACAGAGCAAAGCAGCATTGCCCGAGCCCATCTCTGCCCTCCCCAGCATGGGGAAGGAGCTCAGCAGGGCAACAGCACTGGGCCAGTCTGGAGGTGTGGGTAGTGGGTCCACCGGCAATGCTAGTGTCACCATGGGAACAGACCAGGAGCTGGTACTGGGAAAGGCAACAGGCACCAACCACTCTCACTGCCAGAGACCTGCTGAGCACCTCAACGGCTCTGCTCCAGGCATGAGACCTCCCAGAGTGGGGCAGACCCACAGACACTCCCTGATCCCACAGGGAACAGACAGCTATGCCATGGCTGATGGAATGCTCCCCGTCTGGTGCACACCTCATGGTAATTGCTCTCCCTTTCACACCTCAGAAGCATGGAAGTGAAACTCGCCTACTCTCTGCAAAGTGCTGCTAGTGGGCACAAAACCATTCGCCCTTCCTCCACCCTGACGCGTCTGGGACACCAGCACTGTGGGCCTGGGAGGCACCCAGCCCTTTGGGAACAGCACTCAGGCATCCTGTCAAACAGGAGTTTCACACACACACAAGATACCTGTGCCATGCAGAGGAGCTGTTTCGGTGCCAAGCACGTTCAATCAACACACAACAGAAGAAGAATTTGCTGGAATGGGAGCACAAATTGCAGCCAAGCACCATGCCCTCCATGAGGCTCATGAGCAGAGGTGCCAGGGCATGGCAGCTTCCCAGAGCCAGAGCCCTGTCCACCCAGTATGGCCAGCAGGCTCCACACCCCTTCCCACGCACACAAAGGTGTCAAACTGCTGCTTAACAGAGGCTCTAGAAACAGCGAGTGGCTGGGGCTGTCATGGGGATGAGAGGGATGGGGCATCTCTGCTGTGCTGTAAGATGGCACCTGAAACAATTTCAGTCTCACAGCGTGCCCAGAGCTGGGCCCAACTTAAATGGAAATGAACACAAAATGCAAACAGCATCTGCAAATGATGGACAAGAGATCGTGCTCCAACTTGGCTCACTTTCCTCTCTGATAGGTTCCAAGATCTAAGGCACTTCAGATGGTGCAGAGTCCTCACATTTGCCCTGTCTGAGCAGCACGGATTTCATCCCTGTGAATTATTTGCAGTGCTGGAAACTCTCAAGAGTCATGCTCCAGCCTCAGAAAAACTAATCAATGGACAAAGCTTAAAAGACATTTAAAAGACATCAAAGGTCCTCATGCAGTTTGGGAGCCATTCAGTTCTCCATCACTTCTGTCCACCCTATGGCAGTATTTCTCTAACCAGATTTACTGCCTGCCAGCTGCTGTCAGAGCCTGCATTTGCCACTTAGCAGGAGGAAAAAATTCAGTCTGAAAGGCTGAATTTTCCAAGGCACTTCTTTCAGCAGGTGTAACAAGCCTCAGGCAGCAGACAACATCCTGGCTGGCACAGAGATTACCAAGGGAACTTCTGAGCAGCCAGGTAGGCTGTGGCAATAAAGGGAGTTTTCTAGGCAGACTGCTCTGCTCTTACCCAAACACCTAATGCTGGATGATGCCCAGTTCACCCTGTGCAGCTCCTATAGTCTCTAACCATTTTCACAGCTAACTGGGTGTGTGTGGTGATATTAAATATATATTTATATATATGTATATATGCACACACACATATATATACACACATACACAAAATCAAGTCAGTTCCTCTGTCCTAGTTTCTTCTGATTTCTGGAGGAGACCTTTAGCTCCAATTACTTAAAAGATGGCAAGAGTTTAAAATATAAAGAGTGATTTTGACAGGAAGGGGGGAACAGCTTGCTGGCACCTTCCTTTCTGCTCTCACTGGCATGGAGTTTATGAACAATAAGACCCTAACATGAAGCTGCCCAAAAGAGACAAGAGGTAGAAGACAGACCAGGGAAGGTACATCCCAGTGCCTGTCATTCTGCATGAGGAAGGCAGCTGGCCACTCTCAATCCCTTCAGCTCTGCTAGTTCAACTTGCTACAGTCCACAACTTTATTTTTTTTTTACCAAAGGTCCTATTTACAAGAGTCCCTGAAACACAGTGGAAATTCAACAGCAGTTTGCAGCCTATAGCTGAAAATAATAGTCTGACTACCAGGGAAAATTGCTGTGCACTGCTTGGCAGGACTTTCCATCAGAAAAACTAGCTCCTGTGTGTATCACATCAAAGCTGAAGCAGAAGAGAGTTTATCTGGAAAACTATCTAGCTAACTCTATCTACAGCAGTGCTGTTAAAAGGCCTTACATTTTTCACATGGAGAAGGGAGGAAAAAAAAAAATCTAAGTCCATTTCCTCTTGCCTAAAGAGAGAAACAGACAAACATGACCTTTGCTGAAAAGCATAAAAACAAATGCATGACAGCATCCAGTGCAGGTATCAGACACAGAGACACAGCTTCAAAGACTTTTATCATGTCCTTTTAACATTTTTAAGATCAAAGCCAAACATTCTGGAGAATTCCTGAAAAGCAGACAATCCATCAAACATGCTTCTGCACCCTCAAAAGATGAAGTTACAGGCACCCAGAGCAAAGCCATTCGGTGCCTAACAACCCATCCCACCCACCCCTCTTCACAAGCTGCAGAAATCTGTGGTATGGAAAGCAGCCCTTCAGCCATGGGGGTGACCCAGCTGCAGGTGCTCCCAAGCAAGCCCCAGTGACATGCGGCACTGCCCACCCCTCACTGTCAGAGCACTCAGACTCGCCCCGTCGGAACAGCTCCAGGGAACCCTCTGCAAGGAGAGCACCCCTGGTCAACCAGGATGGCTTCAATTCTACCACATCTTCATGCAGGGACTTCATGCAGACATGTCAGCCCAGCACAATTCACCATGCAGCAACCTGCATGTTGGAGCCACCATTCTGTGCATCGAGCACAGCTTCAGTCAAACACTGAGAGCAAATGCTTCACCCATGGCTCCAGCATCAGGAGATGACCAAAAAGCCAGCATCCTTGTGTCTCACAGCACAGAACACATCGTGTGGGCAAAGTGAAAGGATTTCAGAGACTAAAACACAGCAAGAGCAAAGTCTTCTGGCTCAGGAAGCTCCAGAGCAAACTTAAACAACACATTTTTATATACATATCAGAGCTGGTCCAAGACTCAGTAACACCCTCACTCTAGGTAGAGCTGTGCTGATCTCACAGCTGTAATTTCATGAATGTAAAATTAAAGCAAGAAATTAGAGCATACAAAAGCAAAGTCCTAGGTCACATCTTAATTTACTATTGCTCTTGGACACAGAGAACTTCATTTGTCATAAGCACTCCAGAAATTATGGGGAAAGAGCAGCAGCAAGTCTGTGATGCACATACTCCAACAGCAGAGCATGCAGCTGCACCATGTGTATGCAGCAGCCCAAAGAGGTTGTCAGAGGTAAATGAGAAGCTGCACATGAACTTTGCTGGATGCAAGCATGTATTATCTCTGCATCAGGCACTTCGCTTCCAACTCATGCTTCCACAAGAACGAGAGCAGGAAGTTTGAGAAGGGTCTCGGCAGGCTGCCTATGGCTCCATGCAGAATCACAGAGGCAAAACTAAACCAAGCCAGAAAAGCCCTAGGAACCCCTGAGGCTCTTGCAGAGCGATGAAAGGACAGCGCATTCCTCTCCAAGGTGAGGTCTCCCTTCTCCAGCTGCACCTCGCCTCTCCCCGCTCCTCCCGGCCTCACCTCGTACCCAGCGCCAGTTTTGCCTGGCTTGGCTGGCACGGGCAGGGACGGAGCTGCAGCTAAAGGCAGAGCAGAGCCGGCCCGGCGCAGGCTGCGGGTTTCCCCAGCCGGGCACATCAGAGGCTGCCGGGGCTGCTCCAGCCCGGACCCCAGCCCGGTCCAGAGGCTCCAGGGAGGGGAAGACCCTCGGCTAGAAGGACGAGTCCGGCCTCGCCGCATCCCCCGTCCCGCAGACCCCGGCTCACCTGAGGTGTCCCACATGTTGAGCTCGGTGCGCTGCTTGTCGATCTCGAAGCTGGCCGTGTAATTCTCGAAGACGGTGGGCACGTAGCTCTGGAGGGACGGAGGGAGAGCAGAGATGAGCCCAGCCCGGCCCGGCCCGGCCCCGCCGAGCCCCCCGCCCCGCCCGCCGCACCT